>BSXT01001522.1:0-24094 GCA_030267785.1 Phytophthora fragariaefolia
GCGAACGGCGATGAAGAGTCCTCACCTCTCTCAGCGCATGGCACGATGGCTCTCGTTCTTCGCCGAGTACAATTTCATTGTTCACTACAAGCCGGGCAAGAACAATATTCTTGCCGACGCGCTCTCTAGGCGTCCAGACTACGACCCTCGGCGATTAACGCGTTATCAGGGAGACCCTGACGACGAAGACGATGACGAAGACTGTGCCGTCTGTATGGAGTTAGGAATTAATGCCACCGTGTCAAGTCCCGTTCTGCCGCTGCGTCAGCAAATTGCTGACGTGTATGACGACGACGCATTTTATGCCGGTATCATTCGTTATCTCCGCAATCCCACGGCAGATGCGCTCGCGAAGTTGTCTCGCCCAACGCGTGATACAATCACGCGTTACGACCTCGACGGTGATCGCTTGACTTACGCTATCGATACATTTGATACGCCGCGCGTCGTCATCCCCGCAGATGACGACCGTCGTGCTCGTCTGGTACACGAATACCACGACGCCCCCGCCGGCGGTCATCTCGGACGCGAGAAGACGTTCGCGGCCATCTCCCAAGATTTCTTCTGGCCGCGCATGTACAAGTGGATACGCAAATGGGTTCGATCCTGCGAGGTTTGTCAACGTGTGAAGCCCGCTGCGTCGAAGCAGGCCCCACTGCGCCCGCTCCCCATTGCCACGAGTGCGTGGCGATCAATTAGCATGGACTTCATTTTTGGATTATCTCGTGACGCCCAAGGCCGCACCGGTATCCTTGTATTCGTCGACCGTTTCAGCAAGATGGTGCATCTTGCTCCAGTCACCGCAGAAGTGACAGCTGACGAGTCAGCTGAGCTGTTCCTCGACCTGGTGTTCCGACACCACGGTCTGCCGGAGTCCATCGTGTCGGATCGCGATCCTCGCTTCACATCCGCGTTCTGGACGCGGCTGTTCGCGTTGTTGGGTCATGTCCACGGTGGCCCATCCAGAGACGGATGGGCAAACGGAGCGTGTGAATCGCGTCCTTGAGGACGTGTTGCGCAGCTACGCGACGTCTTTCCCTTCCTGGAGCTCATTTTTACCTATGGCCGAGTTCGCGTTGAACAACGCGCGGCACCCGCGCGTTCCGGCTGTGCTCGCCGTCCGAAGTTCTAATCCGCCCGCGGTCTGCACTCTTGGCGGGGGAGGGAGGGCACCGACGCCACAGTCGGTGCAGTCGTCGAGTGATCCCCCGTCCGATGAGCTCCATCAAGAAACAGCAGCCGAGGGCCATGTGGTCGAGGGCCACGCCCTCCATGGCGTGGCGTACGAGGGGTCGACGCGGCGATGCCCGCCGCGTCCACCGTTGCCAACTTCGCCCCAAAAGCCAACTCCGACGCCGATTGACCCCGCGACCGTGTCCGACCTCCTGCTACACCGCCAAGCAGTCACGCGTTTTGTGCGTGACGCGCTTCAGGCCGCTGCTGGTCAGCAGAAGGTGAACGCAGATCGGCGGGGCCGAAAGAACATGCTATCCTTCCGGCGAGGCGACAGAGTACTCCTTTCCACGGATGGCATCCAAGGCAGCGCCGTGACGAACTTGGGTGCGAATAAGCTAGCGCCACGTTTCATTGGTCCGTTCAAGGTCTTAAACGTTATTGGTGACGCCTACACGCTCGACATTCCTACATCGATGCGACTGCACCCGCCATTCTATGTCGGGCGCCTCAAGCCGTATGTCCCTGCGACGATCCCTGCACCGGCGGCCGAGCGTCCGCGGCCGGCGCGTAACCCGAGCCGCCCTGCTGCTGACGCTGATGCTGAGTCGGCCAGGGCCCTCGCTCCTCACGCGAGTGCGTCGCCGAGCGTGGCCCACCGCACACGAGCGGCTCCAAGTGACGAAACCGCTTCAGCATCACGCGCCGCTCTTGCTCCGACCGAGTCGCAGCAGTCTTCGCAGCCACAGTACGCTCGCGCACAGGATCAGAGAGGTTCTGAGCCTCCATCGCGCCGCCCCTCGATTGATCGATCTCCTGCTTCATCGGCGGGTGCTCCGAGCGACGTGTCGATTCGGAGTAGCGAGACTCCTCGACAGTCGCCGAAACCGCCGAAACTACCGAAACCGGCGACCCTTCAGAGTCGAGGCTCTGAAGCGACGCAGCGCACCTACGAGACGACCTTTCGCCGAGATGGTCCGCCCCCGCTTGTCGATGCGTCAAGCGCTTGGCGCTGGATTGCCGAGCGCATCGTGGACCATGAGACGCGCAGGACACGCGTAACGGGCACGGCGCCGACGTCCCGTCGGGCGCGTACGACGGAAATGTACTATCGAATCCGCTGGCTTGGATTCCCGCCAGCGAAGGACACGTGAGAGTCTCGCGAACGTCTGATGGAAGACAATCCAGACGTTGTGAAGGAGTACGAGGCCACGCTCGCACTGGTTTACGACGACAGCGGATCGGAAGACGATCATGACCTCGTGAGCGCCATCGCTCACGAGTATTGGCGAGGTGAGACCCCGGGCAACGACGACATCATTGCGACCAGCATCAGCGACGAAGCTCCGGCGAACAGTCGCGACCCGAACAGTCGCGGCGCGAGCAGCCGCGACCACAGCGATGACGACCACGCCACCACAGGTGTGTTGACATGGACATTTCAGCAGCCACGTCGTCCGCTACGAGATCCGCCGCTCGTAGCGCCATGCTCTCTTCGACCTGCACTTGCCTCGCGCGCGCGTGAAGGTATCGATGCCCCTTGAAGCGCCCGACTCGGCTGCACGTTGCCGAGCGGCTCCCGACGACGCCATGGATTGAAGATTGAGTGCGCAGCGCCTCCGCTGCGCGCGCCTGTCGGCCAGATCGTCTCTTCGATCACTTCCCGATGGGACAGCCCTCACCGTGGGTGAGTGCAACTTTGAGAGGGGGGTGATGTAACGGGCTGGTTACGGTTACGTAAGTAGGTAGACAGAGTTACATAAGTAGGTAGGAGCCTCATGGCTACATGCACAAAAGTAGGTACGGGCACAGGCTAGCGTGTGCCCCCGTTGTCATTGCCGGATTGGATGAAAGTGGGGAGCCAGACCCCTTTCAGCCAATCAGGTATCGACTTGGATTTGAGTGGTTCACAAAAAGACGGATGGCCGCCGCCTCCGTCCCAAAATAAACAGAGTTGATTTTACCCCGAACCCGACACTTGGTTTTATTATTAAAGCTTCCTCCTGCAACTACAGTGTACACTAGTAACGGTACCTCGTACCCCGTTACATTCCTACTATGAATGGTGGCCACACTGCATGTGGCCCATCCGATTGTATCCATTAGTGCGTGTTGCACTAATGTGGAGGTTGTCCGAATGTGTAGCCCCGCTACAGATCCGCACTGTTAGTGTCAGGGATCCGCGCTGTCAGTGCCAGAGATCGATACTTTTAAGGGCATTGCTTTTCGTGCTCCAGTTACCTCGTTGTATTGCTGGTCCACTAACGTTTGACATACTACTATACTTATAATCCCAAACCGTAGTGCGAGAGCAGTGTAGCCTACACGTCAAGTGGTAAATGCCAAAACAGCATTTAGTGTAAAATTCAAGTATCTACTGTAGCTTCCGCTTTATGATAGCCGCATCGGTGTTATCAGTTAGTGCACTCCCTAGACAAGGGTTGTGTAATCTGCTATCCATTAATTCCTCGTACATTCTGCAAAAGAGAAAATTTGAAATGTGGGCACTGAACGAGCATTACACCTTTCTAGTATAACATTGTATACCAGTAGTCCTTTTTTCGGATTTGAAGTTTATTTTACAACGTTCGTATCGCTTGAATAAATTTCTCTCGACCTTTATGGACTATGCTATTTGGCACAATAATTATTCCGCTACTAACTTGATTAGCGAACATCGTATTTTAATAATGTGAGGTGGTCAAAACGTAGTAATGTGAATCAATAGTATAGTCAAGAGTTTCAATATTTGTGAAATGTTGAAAATGCAATGTGGTATATTGGCTAATTAGAAGTGGTATTGAATCTCTAGTGCACTTCTGGCTAGTGGGGGTGGCCTGGCCAATTTGGTTGTCAAACAATACCGGGCTTTAGCGAAGCGGTGTGGGCTGCAGGGGCTTCCGCGGGCAAAATTTCCCGAGAGTGTTGGTTTCCCCAGCCTGTCGCATGTAAGCTCGCCGTTGGGAGGATAGCCTCCGTTTGTTGTTCAAATACAGGTAGTTGGTTGTAGCCTTGTTATTCCCCGTACTGAACAGGGTGTATCGAAAACAGCACCCCGAGTACTTTGAAAGCTGCTCACAGAAGTCGACTCACTTGTATACGATCTTAAAGGTGTAGACACGCTAAGCACTTCCTGGTCATCTTCAATTTGAACACTACGTTTCTTACGGGCACGACGATTCTTGAGACGGTCGCAACAGCGCCCGCCCGAATAAGTTCTGTCGCCGATCACCATCCGCGCTCCGAGCAGATGACAGCAATGTCCCGTTTTGATAAAATACCGACATCCACATTTGTCTGCAGAAATGTCGACGGTCCAGCCGGCGGTTGGCATTTTCATTTGATGAACCATGTACAAAGACCATTTCATAGCATTGCTACGCGTTGCAGACGCCTTGCGCCGCTGCCGGCGTCCGGCCTTCTCGTGCAACTGACCTGTTGTCTTGCTAGTAATAAGCCGCGGAAATGCCTGGTTGGAAGCTTCTACTAAACGCCTAGAGTCGCTATTGAAAGAGCTCAGCTGAACGATATTGACAATTCCGGTGATGCCAGTCTCGTGCAGCACTAATTGCTTTGCACCAAAGTTCAAGCCGTATTCACCAGTGTCAACGGCGGATTGCCGATGGACGAAGTAGGATTGTAGTTATCCGCCGTAGCATCCTCACATAATACAGCAAGTTTTCGTAGTAGCAGCTGTGTGCCGAATATCATTCGCATCAAATATCGTTTAACGCTAGCATTGAAGGTTTCACAAGGATTATTTGTTGTCGCGTAGCCGGTGTGTGTGTGAAAGATCTGCCAGCGCTAGTAACGACCTTTCAGCCGCTGCCTCTCAAAGTAATGCACAAAGTCATGGAGAACACAGACTTTTCGCCAGTGAGTTAATATAGTATCGCGAATTTGATAAAACTCCATGAGGCTTACCTAAAAATGCATTGCAATATTGCCCTTGTAAACCGTTGCACCAGCGTCATTATCGAATTGGTGCGTCCGCTTCCTGACGTTGCATAGTATGTGAAAGAAGCCCATTATAAATACAGCGCCTTGAAATTGAGGGAAAAGCTGTAGTGCATTAAACTGAGCGTCCTCAGCGTCACCAAGAACAGCGTCAATCTTGGGATACTCGTGAACAATAAACTTGCAGTACGGCGGATAGAACCGACGAATACTCGGCAAACGACTGACAATAAACACTGCTGCAAGATGATATTTCAGAGAGCAGTCACTGAATCCACACGTGATGCCAGGATATCCAATCTCGCTGAGTTTGATGGTTGCATCGAGATGAAACAAGGCAAAAATATTTGATTTCTGGAATGCTCTCAACTTTTCAAGAAGGCCCACCGTCGATATGCCCAACACCAAGGCATCGTCATCTTCTTCCTTCCCAACGCGAGGGAATCCATCGCCGTCAAGAGTGTCTCCAAAAATAAACGCTTTGTCCGCATCTATTCCAGAATGTAAGGCAAATTCACGTACCAGCGCCTTTAGCGAGGCCACCAAGTTTCGCTCTCCATATTTAGACCGCAAAATCTTGACACACCGAGCGACCTGCTCGTAGGTAGGCACTCCATTTTGCGGCGGCGCTTCGGTGTAGCACCGAAGACTCGACCGAATGTGCCGCGGCGCTAAGCCTGTTTTATCCATTTCTCCTATGTACTTTCGCATTGCTAGAGTGATCACCGCACGATGAACGGCGGAGCCGAGCTCGCAGCAGGAGGTCCCACGGGGACAGTCACCGGATAGTGGCCGGGCGGGGCCTCTCGTTCCACTACAGCTTGCACTCCCTTGAACATGCGGCACTGCTGTGGCCATTATTCTCCAGCAGTCGGTGTTTGAGCACTGCCACACTTTCCACACTTTTGCACACATCGGCTTCTTGTTTGGTTGTGACACGGCTAAAGCCATACACGTAGCGCTTGAGCAGCGCACCCGTCTTTCCATCATTTCGTGGCCACCTGGGCAAATTTGACACAATTGAGTCCGCTTGACGTAGGCGCCAGAGCAATACATTCGATTCAGTCGCTCGGATGCGTAGCTTTCGTTATTTTGCCCAGATGCGACGATTTCCCACACAATTTTCTCTCTTGTTGTTAGTATCTCTTCTGACATCGTTTCGTAGCTCTTGTTGGTAGATAGCCGAGGGCAACTTATGCTTACAGCCTCGTCTGCTCTTGATTTCTGTGCAGGTTAATTGCGGCCGTTCAATTTATTGCGTGTCGATTGTATTTTAGGGATAGAAACCCGCTATACGGTGGACCACACAACAACAAAACTTGGTTTTGATTCGGTCCGTTTGCTGTTTGATTTTGGGCTAAATACCTGGACAAGTCCCATCCGACGACTTCCAGGAAGTCGTCACCGCCCCCGTTTCGTGTGCGCCACACGAGCGCCCCCATGTGCCCAGCCCAGCCAACAACCGCTCGAGCGATGGCGGACGAGATCTCGACGTGGGACGCCGCGGCCGTCGTGGCGCGCGCCAAGGCGCTGATCCACTCGAGCAACGTGCGTCCCTCCCCCCGTGACGTCGCCGCTGACGCGCGCTGTTCTCTCTAACTTTCCCCCGTGCCCCCCCCCCCTTGCACGCAGTACGAGAAGGTGGCGGAGGCGCGTCAGGCCGTGGACGACACGCTGGCCGCGTGGATGCGCGCGCTGCAGGCCACGCGCGAGCCGCGCGGCGTCGCCGCCGTGGTGGCGCTGTGGCGCCAGTACGCGGCCCTGGAGATGGAGCTGCGCCAGTTCAAGCAGGCAACCAAAGTGTTCGAGCGCGCCGCCGCGTGCCCCGTGGCCGGCGCCAGCGCCGCGCTGTGGCTGCAGTACGCCGACTTCTGCGTGCAGCGCCGCAAGTTCAGCAACGCGCGCAAGGTCTTCGTGCGCGCGCTGCAGGCGCTGCCCGACGCCGAGCACGCGCAGCTCTGGGCACGCTTCTACGGCTTCGTGTGCACGCACGTGGACAACAAGCTGTCGCTGGCCATGCTGCAGCACCAGGTCATGCCCGACCGCTTCCCGCTGCCCGGCGCGGCGCCCACCGCCCCGGCCATCCCGGCCACGCTGCAGCCGCGGGGCCAAGGAACCCCCGCGCCGGGGACTGTGGCGCTGGTGGACCCCGTCGTAGCGTTCGTCGACAAGACCGGGGAGGCGCAGCCGACGCCGACGCCGTCTCCGCTGGCCGTGGAGAGTGTGGGCCGCGCGGGGGATCGCCCTGGCGCCGGGAAGCGCGGGCCGTCAGATCCACGCCTGGCTGGCGATGCCAAACGCGCCAAGCAGAGTGCAGCGCAGGCCGATGCGGCTGCACCCACCGCCGCGGCGGCTTCTGACCCCACCGCGTACTTTTCGCACATTCCTCAAACACTCCCGTTCATCCCCAGTTGCCCGCACTTGCTGTTCGACAGCGTGGGGGACGGCGAGGACCAGAAGCAGATCGGCAACGAGCTTCTGGAACGGCTGTCCGATGTGTTGGGCGACAGCGCTGTTTTCGAAGGGGTGCGCGACCTTCGCGACAACCAGCGCACCCGTGATCGCGAGGTACTGTACCGTTGGCAAGAGCTTGTCGGCATGCAAATGAAAGAGGGCAGTGAATTGTTCGCGCGCCATGTAGCACTGGAGATGCAGCATGGATTTTCGGACCCGCGCGGGCTTATCACGCTGAAGACGCAGCACATGGAGCAGCGGCGCGAGTTCTCAAGTCGCTGTCAGATGTCACAGCAGCAATTTATCGAGATTTGTGCCATGGACCGCGCCAACGCCCTGAAAGCTCAGCAGATCTCGTTGGAGAACATGAAGATTCCGGAAATGTCGGTGACTACCGACTCAGAAGTCATCAGTTTACAGGTACAGTGCATTCTGGGCATTCAGTGCGGGCTTTATGTGTGAAGACGTCACACAGAAAGCCCGCATATTGGAGTCGTGACTGACCGGAATTTGTTTCGCTT
The DNA here is from genome assembly GCA_030267785.1 of Phytophthora fragariaefolia. Lineage (NCBI taxonomy): Eukaryota > Oomycota > Peronosporomycetes > Peronosporales > Peronosporaceae > Phytophthora > Phytophthora fragariaefolia. Next base: position 8,106 of record BSXT01001522.1, read on the forward strand.
TGCATCTGCTTGTGTTTGTACGCTATTCTGTTTTGTAGCGTGCTATTGTAGGTTTGATCTTGGAGGCCGAAAAGCTGTGGCGCGAGGAGAACCAGCGGTCAAATGCTGAGGCAGTGGATGCTAGCACAAAAGGCTCGCAAGCATCTTCTTCCCAACCTAGTCGCACTCCCTTGAGACAGCGTCGAGACAGCCAAGACTCCACTACTTCCAGTCACTCTACTACTCGTAGTTCTAGCGGGGGTGGTGGAGGCTTCCGCGGCAGCGGCAATGGGCATGGTCGGCAAGATCCGCGCGGATCTCGGAACTGGGGCAGTAATGGGAATAACCGCCGCCGTGGGGATCGCGACCCGCGTGGCGGACGTGGTCGCTCAAATAAGTGGGACATCCAACCTCCGCAAGCCGGTCCTCCTGGCGCCGCTGCTGCTGGTCCTTCGCAGCAGCATTCACGTTACGATTACACTGGACCACAGGCTGCGCCTAGATCACAGGAGCAGCAGCAGATGCCTATGTATGATCGGGGGCCGCAACGGATGCAGGCACCCCCGCAACAGCAGCAGCCGCGTCAATTTCAGCAGCCACCGCCGTACGGTGCTCCGAATGCACCGCCCTATGATGAATATGGAGGCCGCCAAGGTCCTCTGCCAGAGCAACAGGGCTACGCTCCTCCACCTTCCGGAGCATATTTCTCTGGGCCGCAGGATGGCCCTCGTCATCGTGGAGATGGCGATCGCTTCGTAGGACAAGGAGGCCCTACTAGAGGTGGCCCTGCTGGTGCATGGTCGCAGCAGCAGCAACAGACATTCCCACCGCAGCAGCAGCCGATGCGGCAACGCTCGGGCCCTCCCGCTGCAGGCGAGGACTTCAGGCCTCCGTACGATCCTTCGCTTTCGCGATATGGAGCAGGTACAGGACCCGTTCCAGGAGGAAGAGATGGCCCTGGACCTGCACCGTACGGCAACGCGAATCCACGCCGCGGCGGCATGCCTGCCGATGCTCCGTATTATCAGGAACCACCCCAGCAGCAGGCGCCTTATCGCCAGCAGCAGCAACAGCAGCAGCCACCGCGCCGCGATAACTACCCTGTATATCCGTATGATCAGTACGGGCCACCTCAAGGCGAGTTCCAGCAGCGCGGAGCGGGTAGACCCATGGGAACGTACGGTCCAGGCCCTGGCCAACAGCAGCCACCACCCCAGGAGATGATGCAGCGTCAACCGCAGCAGCAGCGCTACCAGGCGGATCACTTGTTACCGTCACCTGCCCCTGTCATGGGCAACCGTCGCAATCGACGAGGTGGTGGTCGCTACGGCCGTCGGTGATGGTTCTGGTGAGCTTTACCGGCAAAACGAGGAGAAGCACTGTGTTAGCAGCGAGGTGGAACTCTGCACTAGTCAAACTAAGACCAGCGTACGAAGTTGCTTCCATCCTTTTAACCGCTCGAGGCTTTTTCGCTTGATCTAGCGGCACGCTCGGGCCATCGCCGTATTCTACTACTACTACATTTGTAATACTAGTAGTAGATGTGCGCTAGTCAACCGAACACGTGGACGATCTAACATGTCTATCAGCTACTACTGGTAGCAGAGCAGACCAGTTTTAACACATTGAGTGCTTGCAAGTTAGACGTGAATGGTCACCATGCTTAAATCAATTAAGAAGCCTAACTCGCAGCTATCAAAGCTCCCCGACGCGTTCCGCAATGTCCATGATGCTAGATGTAATGTTTTCTGGGACGCGGTCGTAAGCTCGAGCAGCAACAAACAGCACGTCACGAATGAGAGCGTGGTTGCCCATGATGTCAACGTGGTCGGCAGTCTCGGGCCCTCCGCGAGCGTCGAACAGCATGGACACGGGGTTGTGCCTGTACTCACGAACTCGCACGTCGACACCTCCCGGGTTGTACTTCTTGGTGCGCCATCCACTGGCGCACACCAGTCCTAGCGACACAAGCGGAACCGTTCCGTCTCCATCCGAATATCGGAGGCCATCCTTCACATACGGGAGGTCGTCAACATCAGTGTTGAACACGTACGGCGCCATGCGCTTGCCATTCACAATCACATTGTCTTCCGTCGGTGGGTTTTCACCGTAGGTATATCCTCGCTCCACCGGCTTGCCCACGCCATAAAAGCAGAACACTTTGAGACTGGGTGCCTTTGGCAGAGCAGCCTCAAGCGGGTTCGTCCAGTACTTCGATTGGTCGTACTCCGGCAGTGACGGGTCCTCGGCAATACCAGTGCTCAGTGACGATCTGAAAGTCTCTAGGTAAGGATCCAGCTCTGCAAGCAGCTTTTGCACGTCTCCAGCAGTGATGTTCTCGTGGGTGTTGTTGACAAAGCGCACCACTTGGCCGTTAGAGCCGAAGCGCTCAACATGCTCCTTCACCTTCGTCGGGTCCACCGTCGAGTTCTTGCCAGTCCACAGGGGTGAGGCCGCAGCCACATCATCAGGGGCCGAGTCGGCAGTGCCCCAAATTCGATCGCCGCCAATCGGCAGCATGGAGAAGACGCTTGACCACGACCTTGCTAGCTGCGTCCGCGCCGACACGCTGAAAAAGTATCCGAGGAACTTGGACAGCCCGCCCAGCTCGGCCGTGTCCTTCATCTCCCCCGACATGAGCGCGCTGATGGTCTTCACGACGCCCAGCGTGGGTCCGGCGATATTCACGAACGCCTCGACGTTGTTCTCGACCCACTGGTCTCCTCCCTTGCCGCCGTTGTCGCTCTCGACCCACTTGAGGAAGTGGAGAAACACCTGCGTGGCGTACGAGTGCGTGACCAGCATGACCTTGCGGCCGCCCGCCGCCGCTTTGGCCATCTCGATCGTGTACTTGAGCTTGGTGAAGTACCTGTCGCGCACCTCGAGCAGGTGCGGCATGAGGCGCCAGTCGTACGCGGCCATGTAGAGGTTGTTGCTGTCGTAGCCGATCTCGGCCAGGTTCTCCACCATCTTGCCCCAGACCCAGAAGCCGCCGATGAGGTAGTCGGCGGCCTCGAGGCCCTTGGCCGCGCGCAGCTTGATGCCGTCCGGGTCCCCACCCGTCGAGCGGTTGAGCATCATGTGCTCGAGCCAGCACTTCTGGTTCATCATGAACTGCTGCAGCATGCGGGACGTGCCCCACATGCGCTGGCGGAAGTAGGCCTTGCTGCAGTCGCTGCCGTTCCAGATCTCGAGCCCCGTGGACGTGAAGCCCGGCAGGAGCACGACGGGCGAGTGCGCCGTCACGTTCTCCTCGGCGAAGAGCTGCAGCCCCGGGCGCTTCTCGGCCGCGCCCAGCAGCGCCGGCCGGTTGTCGAACGCGGCCAGCAGCTCCTCGCGCACGTTCACCGACCAGTTCAAGCCGTCGAACATCTCGCGCACCTTGAGCAGCGAGTCCTCGCTCAGCAGCGGCCGCTCCAGGTACGCGCTCTGGAAGCCGATCACGGCCGCCACGCCGATGGCCACGCCCGCCAGGATCGAGTAGATGCGCTTCCTGGCCACGTGCTCGGCCGCGCGCGCGTGCCAGCTCTGCGTGCGGCCGAGCGCGCGCGCGGCCTGCCGGAGCTTGTGCTTGGGCTGCGGGTCGGGGGGCGGCTGCGGCTTGCGCTGCCGCAGACCGGGGGACGCGTCCGACGTCATGGCCGAGGAAGGGGCTGAGCTGAGCTGAGCTGAGCTTGGCGAGGGCGATTGAGGAATGAGGCCGAGTGCTGATGGAGGACGACACGCGCGCAGCGGATGGATACACCGAGCTCAGAGAATGGGCTGGGAGCGGATACTTTGATTAGCGCCCGCAGTGTGCAGGTGCCGGCCGCACACCATCATCAACGGCGGCATGGGGAGGCGAAAAATCAGCGATGTGGCTCACGACGTGAGACTCGCATGGGACAGGAGGCGGGCGGGGGTGTAATCTCGCCACTGCATGCCTGAAGTCTTCAGGCATCGGGAGCTGCTGCAACGGGTAGTGTCATTGACACGCACGGCGACGGTTTTGACCGTCATGACGCTCGTGGAAACTGACGTCAGGTAGCAGTCGCCAACGGCGGCGAACGCGAACTAGGCCAGCGACGTTGGCTGCGAACTAATAATTCTATTCTGCTTACACGCTTTCTGGAGTGACAACGAGAGGCGCGCGGCGGCGCGACTCCCCTACGAGAAGAAACACACGACGCTCGCTGCTCGGTCCCTTCGTTCAGTCGCAACAGCTCCACGCTTGACATCGGATCTTCTCCCGCACGGCGGCTCGCAACTGCGCGAGTGCAGTGCTGGGGGCATCGGCTAGCTGACAGAGCAGTGGCGGGCTTACATCATGCCCATGCCACCCATGCCACCCATGCCGCCCATGCCGCCCATGGGCGGGGCGGCGGCGCCGGCCTCCTCCGGGTGGTCGGCGATGAGGGCCTCGGCCGTCATCATGAGCGAAGCCACGCTCGAAGCGTCCACCAGACCCGTGCGCACGACCTTGGTGGGGTCGATGATACCGGCGTCCACCATGTTCACGAACTCGCCAGTCTGGGCGTTGAAGCCGAACTCAGGCGTGTCGTTCTCGAGCATCTTGCCCACAACGACGGCGCCCTCGTGGCCGGCGTTCTTGGCGATCTGCGTGGCGGGGGCACGGCAAGCGCGCTCTACGATCTCCACACCCACCTTCTGGTCGAGGTTGGCGCACGAGTCGTACAGCGTGTTGAGCGTGCGCGAGGCCCACAGCAGAGCGGCACCACCGCCGGGCACGATGCCCTCAGCGACAGCGGCGCGGGTGGCGTTCAGGGCGTCCACGACGCGGTCCTTCTTCTCGCCGACCTCGACCTCGCTGGCACCGCCAACCTTGATCACGGCCACGCCGCCGCTCAGCTTGGCAAGACGCTCCTGGAGCTTCTCCTTCTCGTAGTCCGAGGTGGTGCTCTCGATCGAGGCACGCAGCAGGTTGCCGCGCTCCTCCACAGCCTCGGGGGCGCCAGCGCCGTCCAGCAGCAGGGTGTCGTCCTTGGTGACGGTCACCTTCTTGGCGCTGCCCAGCATCTCCGGGGTGGCGGTCTCGAGGCGGTGGCCCAGGTCCTCCGAGATGACGGTGGCGCCCGTGAGCACGGCCATGTCCTGCAGGGTGGCCTTGCGGTTGTCGCCGAAGCCGGGGGCCTTGACGGCGCACACCTTGACGCCGCCGCGGATCTTGTTGATGACGAGCGCCGCCAGGGCCTCGCTCTCGACGTCCTCGGCGATGATGAGCAGCGGGCGCTGCTGCTTAACGACCGCCTCGAGCATGGGGATGATGCTCTGCAGACTCGAGACCTTCTTCTCGACGAGCAGGATGTAGGGGTTCTCCATCTCGCAGCTCTGCGTCTTGTTGTCCGTGACGAAGTAGGGCGAGATGAAGCCGCGGTCAAACTTCATGCCCTCGACCACCTCGAGCTCGTTGTAGAGCGTCTTGCCGTCCTGCACCGTGATGACGCCCTCCTTGCCCACGCGCTCCATGGCGTCCGAGATGAGGCTGCCGATCTCCGTCTCCGAGTTGGCCGAGATGGTGGCCACCTGCGCCACCTTCTCCTTGTCGGCCACGTCCTGCGACAGCTTCTGCAGGCCGTCCACGACGTGGTCCACGGCCATCTGGATGCCGCGGCGCAGGTCCGTGGGGTTCATGCCGGCGGCCACCGACTTGCAGCCCTCGCTGAAGATGGCGCGCGTCAGCACCGTGGCGGACGTCGTGCCGTCGCCGGCCGCGTCGTTCGTGCTGCTGGCCACTGAGCGCACGAGCTGCGCGCCCATGTTCTCGAACTTGTCCTTGAAGTCCACGCTGCGGGCCACCGTCACGCCGTCCTTGGTGATCTTGGGCGCGCCGTACGACTGGTCGATCACCACGTTGCGGCCCTTGGGGCCCATCGTCACCTGCACGGCGTTGGCCAGCTGGTCCGCGCCCTTGAGCATGGCGGCGCGGCCCTCCACGCCGAAGCGGATGTCCTTGCCCGACGAGAACAGGCGGCGGCCCGCGGGCGCAGCGTGGCGCGCGGCCTTCTTCACGGCGACGGCGAGCGACGGGTTCATCTCGGGGCGATCTTGGAGGTCTCGGGCAGATTTCCGAATGACCGGCCGGCTCGGGCGGGGCGGGGCGTGTGGTGGAGCAGCGCGGGGGCGGTCCCAGCCGGACACAGCCGCGCCAAGCCGCACCCATCACGCGAGCGCCAGGCTGCCCGCGGCCGCACACGCCGCGCGCCGTGTCCCGACAAGCGCCCCATGTCACTAGCTTAGTGACCCCTTCTCGCCTTCTAGACTGTTCGAACGCCCGCCCCGCGCTTGCACCCATGGGGATCTGCGCCGCGTACGTCAGCAACGAGGTTGAACATGGGCGGAAGCCTCGCGTGGACGCGGGCCGGGCCCGCCAATCAACGCGACCCGCCCGCCGGGGCGTGTACTGAATTAGGATGCCGAAGCATCGACGCAAGACAACAAGACACTGCCGCACCGGAATGGCACCAGACTTCAAGTTTTCAGAGACGCGTCAATTCCCAAGCCCCACTCCTTTTGTTGCCCCCTTCCTTCGGCGTACAGTACCGGCAGCCGGCAGTGGTGCGTTGGCCCCAACCGCTCCGGATTCCGTCGTGCCACCCTGGCCGGTCTGGGGACGTCCGCCAGAGCTCGGAGCACAGGCGATTCGGCAGCAACGACGCTTGTCGTCGCGAGCACCGCGACGATGGCGACAGCACCGAGCTGCATGCTAGTGTTTTCTGGCGGGTGTTTTGGTGTTGGTTGTTGACTTGGTTGCTTGGTTGGTAACTTGGCTGCAATCGAGCAGGCAAGTGCGTATTAATAGCAGGCAAGTAGCGTTATGAAGATGAGGATGAGTGGCAACGCTGTGTCGTACGCGAACGTGTCGATGACGAGATTTGCCTCAATCGCGATGGACGGCAGTTGGCATTTGTGTTTAGGTTGTTTTCGATGCTGGTAGAGGAATTTCTACAATCCAGTACCACATCCCAAACAAAAACGGTCTTGTAAGAAAATTACCGTTTTGGGTTATGAATATCAACATGTTCAGGAGTGTTTCATCTCCATTTTGAGGGATGTGCTGGTGTCCTAGCATGTCTAGAAGCAGAGAAACTGAGAGGGGAAGCCAGCATGGTCCACAAATTGCTAAAACACATCATTTGACATTTACATATCACTGGATTCCGCTTAACACGCAGTTTCTTAACCCTTTCGCGGACAAAGTAGGCATTTTGCGCCGATCCATGCTGTTTACAAAGAATGGCGTTACCGCAACCATTATTACGCCATGACGAAGGGGAATTGTGGCAACCTTAGAGCCTAAAGCGACCACAACAACAGCTGGCCACCGGTAATTTATAATAGCTTACCCGCGCCGTCTAGGCTGGCTTCCCAAAGTCTAAATTTAGAGATACCGATGAGGGTGTTCTCACGTCTCAGATAAGTGTACCACGTAGATTAGTGCACCACCTATATTTTGTCTACCACACAATACGTGTGTACGTGTACCAATTCCTGCACTTGCGAATTTTGCCAGGATCCCTCACCGCATCGAGAATGAATAAGGAGATTCTGGCTCGCGAGTTGGTGCGTGCACGCTTGAGAGACCTAGTCGAGATGAAGGTAGAACTGGAGGAGATACGCGGGCTTCTGGAGAAGATACTGGCAGCCCAGTCCAGATGGAGTACCAAGCCAGTATTGAAGAGGAAGAAGATCGTGGTTATCAGTTGGCAGCAGCTTTGCGTGAAGGAAACAGCATGGGTTATGACGTTCTATCATTCGGCATACTTCTGGAAATGGCAGTGAAGAGACTTCAAGGCATATGAAAAGGTGAGAGCTGCATTAGGACATGAATACAGCTTGGCTTATCCTACTTGAGTTCTTTCTGTAGTTTCTTAAGCGTTTTGCGTGCTGACCTTGCGAGACGGACTGCGAGGTCACAACCGCCAGCACTGCTATCATCAGATGGTTGAGGTGCTGGTGGATCGGCTACTGTATCATGCCGTCGAGAAAGAGGTCGCTTTTTCTCCTGGTTCAATTTTCTACTTTTTCCGAGTCTGAAATTGGTATTTCCTTCGAATAATGTAGAATGATCCAGAGCATTCGAAGCCGCATTACCTTGACGTCCTTCTTGGAAATGTTGTAGGTTTGTCGATCCTCATTTCCTGTGAGGTAGTTGTGCACTTGAGCAACAACCAATACACCACAGCTAGTAGCGTCGGGCTGCTGTGGGGGTTCCAGCCACTCAACTGGATCAATACACAGTGTAACGTTTGATGCAGATGCTTTGTGGCAGCGCTCCACGAAGCCTCGCAGTCCTTCCTTTCCTCCAAGATTCTTGCCGTTATCATTCTTTGGTTGTCCTTCCCGCACATTCTCCATCTCTTTGCGATAGTCATCGCTAATCAACGCCTCGTACATATAGACATGGACTCGTAATATTTTTTTTTCATTTCCCGTGAGCGATAATCTAATCATTATGACACCCCAATGGTTTGATGCTATGTTCACCGGGTGAACAATGAACTTGGTCTCCCTAAGCGACGTATTTGGAAGCGACGGCCAGCCGCATACCCACATTAGCGATGAGAGTACGTAGCAATTACCCGCCGATGCCGCGATTGTCTCCAAGCAAAAGGCGACGTGGCTGTCATTCAGCCACCCCCTACAGAGCCCGCCCACAACATTCTCAAAGGTGATCATTCCTTTCCCGGATACAGTAGCAAACTCTGTGAGCATTCGACTAGAAGCGAACTTTGATATGGCCTCGTTGGCCAAAACCCAGTGACGAGCCGGAATAGCATCAGTCGATATGAAATCGGTGCTAGTCTCTTTCGCAAAAATACTGACATCAGAGAAAACCCGTCGCCAGTCCTGTTGTAACCACTTTCTGTCTTCAAGCCACATATGCCCCTTTGACTTGAATGCGTGGTACGCCGTTAGAGCTCCAACAAATTGGCTGGTAACAGTGCACAATAAAAAATGATAAAGCAACCAAAACGTTTTAGCGCAACCATAAACCTCAGTAAAGCAACCCTATGAAAAACGCAACCTTACCCACTGAACTTCCAGAGTTTTGGGTCGATCGAGGCTACCATGTCAAGAACGATTCCATGTTTTTTCACCGACTCATCCAACTCATCAGGTCTGGGCTGTTCGCGTTTTGCTGTTGTGATTGCTACCTGCATCGAGCGCATAAGGTCCACCAGGATAACAAAGTTGTGCATGTACTCTGCTGGGCGATTTGCTTCCCACCCACCCACAATTGTGCGTGCCCTTAGGTAAGCATCGTCAAGCTGCACACGATACTTATCCATAATCTCCAGCACAAACTTTATATCCGGTGTGTTCCGCGCCCAGGCCACGAGGTCTTTCAGCGTCACTGGTAGCCCGCTGAGATACTTGTGCAATGCTAAACGTTCGGGGACCAATCTTGTTTGGCGTAGTTGCTTGCTAGTTGCGCGGATGTTGCTGCGACGCTTCGGTATAGGCAAGCCCACGATGTCAGCTTGACGACCAGGTATCTTACTGACAACATCACCATCGCCATTATCATTTGCTACGGATAACACGTGCTCATGCGTTAGTACTTCTTCTGATTTTATTTTTGCTGACGTTGGCACGATTGCAACTGCAGTTGGCTGTGTTCGTGGAACATCTGAATCACTGCTGTCCTGTGTGACACACTCAGAGTTTGCCATTTCCATATCTTCCATCAGATTTGCCGTAGCAATTGCGTCCGCTGGATCCAACATTGCGAACATATCCGGGTCGTTAACAGAAGCCTCCTCTGTATCAGGCCCAGAAGCTACGTCATGACAATACGATGATCTGTTAGAACGACGCAGTCCAACCTCCACCGTTTCCTTCCAGGCGCTAAGTTCGTCATAGAACTTAGCACTAGAGAGATTTGACAAGTGCTCCAGCAGAGCTTCTAGCATGGCCTTTGCGCAGCAATACTTTTCAGCACAAGGTAAAACAACCTTGTTCGCACGCTCGTTTCTTCGTAGTCGTACGTAGACAACATCTCTGATGCCCTCAATTGATGCTGAAACCTTCATCTTATCTTTTTCATAAGGTAACCTTTTCGGCAACCTTAACTTTGACATGCACACAACCTTCTGCAACGAGTCTGCCGCGATAGCCAACTCGTCCTTGCTATCCAAAGCTGCTAACGTACTCCATCTATTGTGGATCGCATTGGCAGGCAGTTTATCTAGCCCGCGGCCTTTGCTTGCTACTGACATTAAGTGACGACACGGTAGGTGGTTGCTTGTATAAAACAAGTAGGTACAAACCCAATCCAGATCGTGGCAGCGAAATGTTTGGTGCGAGCAATGAACGTTCCAGACCCATGAGCTCGAAAAGTTGCTCACACGATGTCATATCTGTCAAATTCACGAATCGCTCCCATTCTGCTTTCACCTTCACCAACATATTATTTGATAACATGCTCGCCACAGCACGCAAGAATCGAGGAATTGTCCGCGGCTGCCGGGATGATGTATGCTGTTTATCCAGCTCGCACACAATTTGCTGCGTGACAGTAACTGATGCTGAAGTAATCCTGCTATCATTTTATCAATTCGCGTTTTCATTCCAAGCAACATTTTCAGCTGGTTTGAGTTAGACTCGATCCGGTTTGTAGTAGTGTTGCTAGCCGTAAAATGCTTGCCATGAGCAAAGTTTGCCCACATCATACGGCATGAATTCCAATTCTTCTCGAAGTAAGCGGAAAGGGAGACTCTCTTGTTCGTCGCGCAATACTGCTTTAGCTCTTCGTAACCGGATTCATATGCATCCTTCGTCATGCTAAGATATTCACCCATGTGTTAGTTACATGAAGAAACCAGAAATAACTGCACGTATCACGTACCTGTAAAGTAATTTGTCATCATCTGGAGAAGCTCTTCGCACTGCGTCATTTTGAGTCTGTAAGCGGGCTGCGCCATCACTTTTTTCAGTATGATATTGCGTGAAACTGGCACAGCAAAATGATAGCGTTTGGAAAAGAATCCTCCAGAACTTGTCATTCAACAAAGTCTTTGTCGATGACCACGGTAGTCACATCATTCCATCTTGGGTTCATTTCTTTGAAATACTCCAGACCAGTCGAAATTGTTGTTGCTTGCTCATTTGAGCAGATAAAATCGACGACAGGAAAGCCTCTACCGGTGGATGTTGTGACTACCAAGCTCCCTAACATCGCAAGCAATCATATACACACAAAATTCGCTCAGCCCATGGTTGCTATACATTCGATAGAAAATAAGGTTGCGATAGAAAGTCTAAGGTTGCTATTTGCAATACTTAACTCACCCAAATGATATCCCCAATTGTTTGTACCATGAGTAAAGTCCATTGCCAACTTTCACCCCAGCGCTCAAACATAAGCTTTTGAACCTTCGTCTGCATGACGACTCCGCACGTAACATCTATTTGATCTTGGATGACAAGAACGTCGCTGCCTTCAAGTTGGCGTAGAGCATGCAGCATGTCCTTGAGTGCGTCTTCTCCAGATTCGTTGCCAGTGATGCTGCGGATAAGGTTCCGTACCTGCTGCGGCGTTACAGTACACCCTAACATCGGCACGACATCAACAACAACGTGACAGGCTTAGAGCGCCCTTAACGGCATTAAGCAATTTCACATGAGAGCGAGTGGAAATTAGAAAACTAACAGATACGGTCGTTCAGAAATCTGGCAACGTGCGTGGAGGACACACGCGCATCGACCAGAGTCTTCACGTCCTCGTGATTTTGTGCATCAAGCGGCATCGTCTTTGTCGTCAGATATGATGGCGTTTGGTTTGGGCCCGTCGGGTGGGAATGGGTGTGGTTCTGCGAAGCACGATTGCTACAAAGTTAGCTATACGAAGAACATAATCTCAAAACAAACGCAGCTTAACTCGTTCCGTACCACGATATTGTATGCAAAGCCCGATTCCCGTGTTACAACCGCATTTAATCGGGCGTTGCAGCCATGATATTGAGATTGGCGATTACGATATCCTTTCGAGCGAGATCTCTGCGAAACGCCATGTGTACAGCGATATATTTTGTGCGTCCACTCAAAGTCGGCAGGCATTTGATCTTCGTGTGTACTGCACAGACATAGGAAATATTATCAGTCTTTTTCATTTTGTCAGAGCAACCACAACAAACATCGTACCTGTTGTAGAGTACCGTCTTTTCTGAGCTTCGAATGCAAAACTTCAGATGATATTTTCGCTTGTACTGCTCGAATCCGCGATCAAAACCACTCCAACTTTCGATCCCAGCTCGGAGTTGAAAAGGAGGAACTACGTTGACAATCTTGTCACTTTCGTTGTGTAGTGATGCCAGCTCAGCAAGTCGCTTGCTTGATCGTTTGCGAGGCTGGTACTCCGCAGGCGGAGGCATACTTGAATAGTTTCCATCACTACCCCCACCGACTTCAATATTTTCTCTTTGGGTGTGGGGAAACTGCCACGTAAACTTTCGTTTCTTTGGCGTGAAAGGAAATGAAATATGTGGAGACCCATTGATTTTTCTCTTGGATGTATATTTTTGGTTGAGTGAGGCAACTACCCGCAAAAACACATTGGTAAACAATTTTAGCCGGGGTCTTCTAGCAACAATGAAATAAAAGCAACCTGAACATACCTGATATGCTCATTTGTAGCCTGCTGGCATCCGCGTCGAGCTTTCTTGTCCCTTGTCGCTTGCGCGCTAAATGAAAGTCATAAGGTTGCAGGCAAACGACACTAATGCAGAATCAAATGGAGCCATACCGGTTATAGGGCCGTGGTCCTTGTTTTCATCCTCTGCTTCGGGCCCCTCGCAGTGCCGCCGTCTTTCCTCGCGCTGCCGCCGTCTTCTTCCCTCGAGCAGGTGAATCTAAAAATGAGAGGCCCAGGTTGATCGCACTTAGTCTGATTCGCACTTTAAATGCCTTCTACAGTAATTTTGCTGAGCTTGAAATATTCGAAACATATATTCTCTCGAGATTTTTGAAATGTTTGGTACAGCAACCATAGCCACTTATTGCGACCATAGCTAAGGTCGCGGTAACGACTCCGGCTTTCAAAACAGGATGTATTCCCCCCCTAGATGAGGCAAAATGCCCACTTTAGCTCGAAGGGTCGCTTCAACTTTTTTTGTTTTTGTCAGTCACATCTCGGGCGGCCGGCTACGACTAGGGGTAATCTATTGAATCCCTGTCTTTGCTGATTAAAACCTGTCGAATCTGCTGGAATTTACGGGTAAAGTTATCTTTTGGGTTGATGCGCACCTTGAACTCAGCTGCTTAAGATCTTAGAAGGCCGCGATCTGAACTCAGAGCGCCGTGCTAAGCCCCTCGTCACTCCAAAATATACTGCCCCCTACCACCATGGATAGCCTCTATCCGTCGTGGATTGATCGCCGTTACAGTATGATACTGATCACATTCAGGTTTGAAAATGTCGGCGTAACTTTCCCTGTAACTACACTCACCTTTTGTTATGCTGGTTTGGACCTAGCTCCCTCCACCCAGCAGAGCAGTCGCATCAAATGGAAAACTTATCTACTGTAACGAGGGTGTGGAGTTGAAATACGTGGGTACATCTTCGTTTTAAACTCATGTATTCACGGCACTAATATATAGTGACAGGCACTCGCATTTTTCAGCAGCAATAAACATATTGAGTTCGACAATCTCTATCCTCTGTGCTTCGCCCCAAACAACCGCGTAGGTTTACTCTTGAATTGCCTTAGGTTGAATTATCGTTATCCCTGATATGCTGTTTGAAAGGACTACGAGGATGCATTTGGATCATCGAGTGATATCGATGATTTTGTGGCGGCTTTGCCGGTGAAAGAGATGAACGAGATCTACGTTAAGTACGGCGATTCAGCACACGAATTTATCATGATTATGCGTTGACTGAGGACGTCAATGGAGATTTCAAAGGTACCGTCAAGAATGTGGTCGTGTATATTTGCGTCCTTATCACAAAAATAACCGTTTTTGCAAATTATTAGATCACAGGCAGCGGCTTTCATGCTCGATTGAACTTTCCTCACCCATTTCTTCAGCAAGAGCGCGCAATTCTCGACCAGCATATCGAAGATCATATTGCAATAAAGGCAGAGAAGACAGTGGATGAAGAAACTGTCTTTGAACACGGCTGGGAAGGGTTTCAAGCCGAGAAAGACTACACTCTCACGCTGTACTTAAGTATGGCGATGAATATTGTGGACATTCTCGCTGACCAGCTTGAGGAATACAAATGGAAGTCGTGTGCTTGCACCAAGTGCAAGTACTATCGCTCGCCAAAACGGCAAGCGGAACAGCCAGTGGTCATGACACGTGAAACGCTATTGCCTAAGCGGTTCTGTCGTAGAAGAGGCAAGCAATTCCGGTTGGCGGATCAGATCTACAAGCAACGGCGCATGCGCAATTTTCCGCGGGAATGCCCCTCGCTGACTAGCTGAGCCTATATTTTGTTCTCATCTCTTCTATTTTCTGATTATTTCTTTAAATTTCATATCGTTCGCACGCTATGCCTTCCACCTTCAGCATTACGGATCATTTCAGATCATACGATAACATTCGCGTGTCTTCTGGAAAGATGAGTTTGTTGCTGAAGTTATCGTATCACCACTTGCCCCGCAATAAAGTAGAATACGATAGTGGAGCGCATATAAACTACTTGGTTTGATGAAAAGAAACTCGTACTGATGCAATTGTTAGATCCGTTATATCACAGTAATTTTGGCAAACACTTTGAGTCTGACTACACAGTTGCTGGTATATCCTTTACCCACAACTTTAAAGCTGCTTGGACATGCATCTCTCCAAGGATGTCTTCCGTTGAAACGTATACCGTTGAGTGCCACTCGGGGCGTCGCTGGTAGCCGAGTTCATGTTGCTACAAAACGAGCAGGCTGCCATTGCAGCGCGTCTTAGCTAGCAAGCCCGAGCAACCACCCACATGCCATACAGCAACGGTCGCGGTGTCCTCGGAACGTGTCGTGACAGACAACTCGCCGTGACGGAGAAGTCGCAGTGGTAGGCAAGTCGCCGGAGCAGTAGCCAAGTCCGCAGCTCGCGTAGGGCTTCGTTAACCAAGTTATCCACCCACGTCAGACTAATTGTTCTCTGAAACAATACTTAGCGTGAAGGCAGCTTAGGCAGCAACGACGTACGCGCCCCGCACACAGTCAATATCTGGATCAAGTCATTGGGAGCGGATGTGCGCCATACGACTGTCGATCTAGTTGTTTTCCGTGTGAGTACATTGGTCACCGACGCGCGACGCGTCAGAGTGGACAGCGACTGCAAGCAAACCCCACTCAGGACTTCCGATCCGTGCATGATCAGTGAATCGTTCAGGTCGTTGAGGGGCGGGGTGAGTCGGGATAGTCATAGCAAGTGTCATTACGCTGGTGGGGGTGTACCAATCGGGTTGGTAGGGCTCGTGACGAGCGTCGTGTGTGTTGTTCTTCACCGTGACTACGTTGAAAGAAGTGGTGTCATAAACCAGGTGAGCAAGAGACCCTCACGCGCGACTCCCGGATCGTGCATGGCCAGCGAATCGTCCAGGTCAATGAGGACCGAAGTGGGTGTTGTGGAGGGGTCTGGCGGACGGCAACGGCGCCCATTCCAGCAGTGACAGCGCCCATTGCGACGGCGACGGCGTCCATTACGATACCGACGGCGCCCAGTCCAGCGGTGACAATGCCCATTGCGACGGCGATGACGCTCATTGCGACAGCGACGGCGGCCATTGTGACGGCGATAGGTTCACACGTCGATCCGTCGGTCCCGTACTACCGCTGTCCCGCGAGCAGCAATAGGTTGGTTGGCATCGTCTGCATCATCGATAGTACCGGGGGCGATGATTGAGCAGCAGCGACGCTGAGCACGTCGTGTAGCCCGGTAGGCATCGAGAGTATAGACAGGCAGCACCGCTAGGCATGGTGATAGGTTCGTGGAGCTTGGGTATTCACCGGGGTTGGCGGAATTCTTCAAAAGTGAACCCAGAGGAAAAAACCTTGCGACGATGTATCCCG
>BSXT01001523.1:0-38232 GCA_030267785.1 Phytophthora fragariaefolia
GCAGAACCTGTTCTCAGCCAGTATCCTGTCGGTGATCGGCGTTAAGAACTCCTCACTTCAACAGGTGACTACAATGAACGCTTTCGTTGCTCTCCTGGCTCTGCCCGGTTACTATGTCGCCATCTACTTCATTAACCGACTTGGTCGCAAGAAGATGGCGCTCCAGGGTTTCTTCTTCATGGGTGTGCTGTGCTTGATCCTGGCTATCTTCTGGGACGACCTTCAGGATCAGACCGTGCTGTTCATCGTTTTGTACGGCCTGACGCTGTTCTTCGCCAACTTCGGTCCCAACACGGCAACGTTCGTGCTACCGACGGAGATGTACCCGACTCCGATCCGCTCGACTTGTCACGGTATCTCCGCCGCAGCCGGCAAGGCTGGAGCTGCCATCGGCTCATTCGGCTTCTCGATCTGGGTCTCGAACAAGAGCTTCGGCTATGATGGTGCCTTCTACACGTTCTGTGCCATTGCATTCGTGTCGATTCCGTTGACGTGGTTCTGCGTATTCGACAACGACGTTCCGATTGAGGAGATGGATGCCGAGTTTTACCGCAAACTCCACGGTGAAGACGATTTTACTCGTGAATCGTTTGCCTCGAAGGGTGCTGAGTTGGACAAGGAATCGGGCTACAAGTCGGTCACGACCCCGGGGGTATAACCCGTCTTAATACTTTGTAGAATTAGACGGGCGAACAGCGCTAGTCTGCAAGTGTGTAGTTTAGTTCAGATAAACGCTTATACAGCATTAAAGTTGAACTGCACTGTATTGGAAAGAAGTACAATACTTCGTACCAAACATTAAACGACCACGACGTCTGTAACGAGTGATAATACCATTGGTGCAATCTGTAAATGGATTTAAATCTTGGCTTCGACGTTGCTATTCTATTGACACTATCTAGCTTGACTGTGCCTTCCTCTTCCTTTCTTGTTGGACAGCTGCCTTGATCAAGGAGCCCCATGCCTGGCTGAAGGCGGCTTGGTGTGTGTCCTTAATCCAGCTCTGTAACTCAGCCTTGAGGAACAGCTTGCCGTCAGACTTGCCCCATTTTGCAACGAGCGCACGCCGGCATGCCACGCGATTTTGCTGCAGTTTGGCGACCAGAAGTTGAATCTTCTTGTCGAACTTCTTGCGGATCAAAGTGTGGCTGGGCTCCTTCAGCGCACCAGAGAATGGAAGCAGACTGTTGATAATCTGACCATCGAGCAGAAACTTTGCGAACCACCTGTACTTGCCAGCCAGACCGTCCTTCGCGTCGGAAGCATCGTATTCAGGATACGCAATCCGCATTGCAGGCAACGACCACTGGTGAATGCCGTACTGCGCCTTTGCATAGCACTGCACTTCATCCAGCTCCGGGTTGTAGAACGGCGCGGGCTCAGTCAGCGGTGGCGCATACTTGCACAGCGGCGTATTCTTGCCGATGCCCGCAAGCCATTCGGGCTCAATTGCGGTCACCATCTTCATGTACGCTCGGGTCGTGCGCATGATGTGTTGGTACACGACAAACTGCGGTAACTTTGCTGGGTTTGGAGTGAAGACAGACGAGTGTGGGTGAATGTACACAGGCTCCTTCACATTGCCCGTCGCAGCGATGTAGGCACAGTTACGCTCAATCTTGGTTCCCTCCGTGATAGTTCCAGCCGGAACACGCTTGGCCACCTGATCAAGGAAACCAGCAGCCACAATCTGCCGCAGCACGACCTGTGTCTCCAAGTCGGGGGGCGGCATCTTCGGCTTGAGCTCAATCGTGGTGAAGCCTTCCTCCTCCGGGTACAGTTTGTTCACGATGCGCGTCAGTTGCTGGCGCAACTTCAGCATATTTTGCATAGTCTTCTCGTGCAGGTGGTTATCCTTGCAAAACTGACTGCTACCACCAGTATATGCGTAGGCACCAGCGGCGCGCAGGAGACTCAAAACATCGCTCTCTTGGTCTATCCACTGCGCATGCTTACGCATTTCTTCGGCCTCTCGCCACTCTTTCTCCATCTCCTCCAACTCACTCTTCTTTTCATCGTCTCCCTCTTCATCTTCGGCACCCTTCTCCTTTTCACGACGATCAACAGCGTGAATAAATGGTGAATGGCCTGAAAGTCCAGCAACAATGGCAATTGTGTACTCGACGAGATTCAGCTTTTGCGCTAATAGCAGCATCTTCGCGAAGCGTGCTGCCACCGGGAATTTCACAAGTGCGCGACCGAGCCCCGTGATAGATTCGTCATCACCCGGGGAGACAGCACCAAGGTTTACCAACGTTGCCAGCGCGTTCTTCACCGCTTGACGGTCTGGCGGTGTGGGGAACGGGAACTGTAGGACGTTGTGAATACCCATGGCCTTCATCTGAAGCACCAAATCGTCGATGGGTTGACACAGAATCTCCGGAGACGAGAACTTCTGGAATTCCGTATCGTAGACTGCGGACGAGTACAAACGGTAGCAGTGACCAGGGCCCGTACGGCCTGCACGACCTGCACGCTGGTCAGCGCTAGCCTTGGAGATCCACTGGACCTCAAAAGACGAAATTCCGTTGGCGAGATCAAACACACGCTCCTTCGTGCGTCCAGCATCGACAACATACTTGATGCCAGGAATGGTTAGCGAGGTCTCGGCCACGTTGGTGGCAACGACGACAAGGCGGTGATTCTCTGGTGGTGTGTCGAAAACCTTCATCTGCTCATCGTTGGGAAGCAGAGAATACAGCGGAAGTACATGCAGATACGGCACCGCTAGGTCCTCGTCCATGTCTTCGTCTTCGTCCTCTTCCTTGTCAGAAGTCTGCGCCTCATCCTCTAGGTCATACGCAGCATCTTCGTCGTCGACTTCGTTGCCGTATACCTGGGCGTCCTCCAAGTCAGCCTCTTCTTCGATGTCGTCGTGCTCTCGAAGAATATGGTCTTTGCTGCTAGCTGTCTGCTCCGGAGTATGCTGTCGGCGTTGTGCAAGGAATGCTCGACTACTTTTGAGCGCAGCCGCCTTCTTGTTTCTTGCAGAAACAGAGTACGCGCGGGATAGTTTGCGGCACAACTGAAGAATCTCACGTTGGCCCGTCAGGAAAACGAGAATACCGCCTTCAGGAAGCTTCTTGTGGATTTTGATAACTTTCTTGTAGGCCTCGTCCACGTAATTATCCAGCTCTGTGCGCTTGTTGAAGTGCACAGTCACAGGGTACTGACGTGCATCAACACGAAGTACAGGAGGCGGAGTCGGGAACAGTCGATGATTCTGTGTGAAGTCCTCCACGCGCAAGGTAGCAGACATAATCACAAGCTTAAGTGGCTTGATAGGCTTTTCAGCCGTCTTCTTCTCATCGTCCGACAACAGTTGATATGCTTCTTCCTCCTCTCGCGACATTTGAGCTCGCAAGGGAGCGATGCGAGACAACAGACCGATCAGGATATCTGTGTTCACGTTACGCTCGTGGGCCTCATCCAGCAACAGGATCGAGTATTGGCGCAGCAGAAAGTCCTGCTGGATCTCCTTTAGCAGGATACCATCAGTCATGAACTTGATGCGCGTGTGCTCACTCACGTGTTCAGCATCATAACGGATTTGGTAGCCGACATGACCCTTAGGCGCACCGAAGGGGACATTCAGCTCTTCAGCAACACGCTTCGCAGTCGAAACAGCAGCAACACGTCGCGGTTGCGTGACACCAATACGTCCGCTGTTTGCCGGGTGGTCGGGGTGGCCATAGCCGGCTTCATACAGGAACTGCGGCACCTGCGTCGTCTTACCACTACCCGTCTCACCGCAAAGGATGATCACGTCGTTTTCAGTAATCGCTTCCATGATTTCCTGCTCGGAGCTACACACGGGGAGCTGCATACGCGCCATCTGAATCTCTGGTTTGCGCGACAGCGTCACAAGAGTCGTCTTGTACGAGAGCTTGGTCTTTTTGCTCAATTCACGCATCTCTTCGGCAGTTTTCATCACGATCGGCTTCGGCACGTACGCATCTGCAGGATCGATCGTCTGTTCCTCTTCCTGCTTCGGCGCAGGGGCAGGCTTCTTCGCCTCCGCGGCAGCAAGCGCTCTCAGTCGGCGCTTCTCCTCGTTCTTCTTGCGCAGCGCCTCCAGCTTCGTCATCGCAGCACTCTGCGAGCTGGCGCGCTTGGCTTCCTCCTCAGGGTCCTCCCGTTCAACTGTCGTCTGCTGGGCAGCCACGACAGCCGAAGCTGCCACCTCGGCACTGTCAGGCGCCTTCTGCTCCAGCTGCGTCGGCAGCATCGGCACCGAGCGATTGATCACCGCCTGTCTCTTCTTCTTGCGCTTCTTCTTGCCTCCGTGCGCAGCGTCGGCATTGGCCCCCGCAGCCTCATCGGCCTTCGCTTCCGGCACCGGCTCCTGCTCCGCCGGCTCCTGCTTGGCTCCCCCCTTCTCCTCGCTCTTGCGCGGCTCGACCTGCTCCATGGGCTCGTCCTCCTGCTGCTCCACGTCGCTCCGGTCCGTCTTCTTGAGCAGCTCGCTCCTGGCGTCCTCGGACAGCTCGATGCCCGCCTTCTGGCGGTTGAGCGAGCGCTTGAGCCGCTCGCGCAGCGTCTCCTTGTGGCCCAAATGCGACGTACTGTACAGGAGCCGCAGCTGCTCCTGCGAGAGCTGCTGCTGCTCCAGCGACTTGTACAGGTCGGCGCGCCGCGCCTCCTTCACCTTGCGCGCCGCGAGGGCCTCCAGCTTCTTGCGCTTGCTCTTGCTCAGCTGCTGCGCCTGCTGCAGCAGCTCCGCCGGCAGCTGCTCGGCCTTCGGCTTCTTCTCGCGGCGTCCGGGCAGCCCCAGCGCGCCGCCGACCTCGTCCGCGCCCATCTCCCCCGCCAGGTCGGCCGACAGCAGCGCGGACGCCGCCGACGCCGCCGGAATCTGCGGCGCGTCCTTCGCGTCGACCTCCTGCGGCTCCTGCTGAGCCTCCGAGGCCCGTTCTTGCGTGACCACGTCGGCCGCCGCCTTGGCTTTCTTGCGGGCCTTGGCGTGCCCGCCCTGCTTGCGCTTCCTGCCCGCCATCGCCACCGCCGCGCAGCACCCGCTCGTGTGTCAATCGGCAATGACCAGGCTCGTGCCCACCAACGGCTCGAAACGTCGCGAGGGTGGTACAGTGTGCCCGTTTTGGACAGCCCCAGCCCCCCCCCCGCGAGAGTGACAGGACGTTGAAGTGCCCGCTGACCCGAATAGTGCGCGGTGCACAGTATGTAGGTGGTCTGCACTGAAAGTACTACCGTAGGGAGAGACGTGTCCAGAATTGTATCGCTCCTTACATTGTGCCGGAGAGTGGGGTCATGTGGGTGCTAGAGCTGGTAATGAGACATCGCCGAAAGCTTTGGGGGCATGCGCTGCGGGCAGCAAGGACTGGTGGAGAAATTGCGGTATCGTATAAACGACGTATCGGTGCGATTACCTGGAGTGTTCGGGCTTGCGGATTGTGTGTCGAGGAGCTGGGTAGACTTGCATTATTTGGTCGCAGTTGCTGCCTTAATCGCCCCGCTACATCTCAGTGTAGAAGAGTTGGCCGCGAGCAGTCTGAAGCGGCGGGTCAGTAAAGTAAGCTTGCGTAAAGGGTGGAACCTTCAAGATCAGAAAAGGAGGAACGGCTCTATATCGTTCTCCACGATGAAAGGTTGCGAGCAAGTTACACAAAGATGCCCCCAATGGGACAACGTAACTGTGGCGGGTGCGACCAGCGGGATATCAGTACATGTATCTCATTTAATAGGACTTCGGGAAAATTTTGTTATAAAACTAAAACTTACTCGAGGTTTCAAACACGGTCTATTGTAATCCTTATCGCGCACAGTAATCGATCGTGGCACGAAAATGAATATACAATAATTAAATGGCAAACAAAACATGCTAGCCTATTGCAGTTCGCATTTGTGTTCGAGGGTCACGAAATTCCGATCGCGCCTGTACAGTTATCAGCTTCAATTCAGCTTCCAATGTCGGAAATACCGTAATCAAACTCGTACTTGCACGATCCGCGGGTGGAATTTCGCGACCCTGGGGTTTGAATGCATGTCGGTGTGCACCTTTGGCCACACAAAGGGCAACTTGGGACTATTAGGGCAAAGGACATGGCCCGGGTAGTGTGGTCACCAGAGATCGCCTGGCGGCTTTCCTGAACATCGTCGAGATGATTAGTTGACTACAGTAGATCACTGTTTGCCAAAGCGTCGTCCAGAAGTAATTCAAGTTTTGTTTCCGTTAGATGGAAAGTAAGCAAGACGTTCCCACAGTTGTTGCACGACAAGAAGTGTTTTTTAAGAGCTATCTCTCCTTTGATTCAAAAATTGTGCCCAGCAGAGTGCCTTGGTGTTATTCCGATCCCGCAAAGTGAAGACCGATTGGTCATCCTACTTTCCTGTCTGTTGCAGAAGTATTTGAAATAGCTGCAGCTTCAACTCTTTCATATCCAGTTCTCGCAGAGACTATCGAGCTTCGCAGCATTAGCCTCATCGAGTGTGTCGCTCTCGGAAATGCTACACAGCATTCTATCGACTTCGGTGCTCTCCTTAGCGCTGAGGAAGTAAGTATGCCTGTCAATCAGTAATGTAGGCGCTGCAGCTCCTACCGATAGTTTAGCCGAGATGTTTGTTACATTTACAATACATGTACCTATCGTTACGATCGGGTATACCCGCTCCCACTCGAGGATGATTTCGGGTACCCGATTGCGACCTCTGATGGTCGTGGAGCATGGTTATCTGAAGCGCCAGGGGCTCCCGCTGAAAATATCATCGGTATGGGGATGATTTTTTCCCTACTCAACGAGGAATATGTTTATCTCATCGCTGCATCTCAAGTACTACTCCGCATCTCGAATACTACCCCGGTTCCTGATGCAATCTATATTGCTGCCCAAGCCGAGGTCGATAAAGAAACAGCTATGGACGATCAAAACTTCAGGCCAGGGCGTCCAGAGAAAAACACAACCACACTGAAACCGGAACAGCCTTCCATGTTACACTTCTTCCCTCTATGAAAGGAACAGAGCTATGCATGCTAGTGATAATTTACTAGTACTTACTGGTTACCGATTTTTTTTAGGAGTATCCGGGTCCCGCCCACCGCTTCGTATAGAGGCTACGAGTTTCAAGAAGATAAAAGCTCGTTCAAACTGCTGATTTATTTTCGTTGGAGAGCTTTTTGCTTTGGGGGCAAGATGGTAGGAGCTAAAATACTTGTTTCTGGTTGGCGTAATACATGTACGGACAACGACGGTGAAATCCGCCATACCTTAAAAACCCGCCCACCCAAACTTGAAGTTCTGAACGCTAGCATTGACATTTTAGCCAATAGGATAGAAGTAAGTGATGATTGGATGCTAGAAGCTCAAGACATCCCATCACTTGAACCATGCTGTTCTTCGATTAGACCCTGCCGCCTCAATGCTTCTACACGATTCGCATCAACTGCGAGGCAATCGCAATAGCTGAGGTCGTTGGCGAACGAGCGGCGTCAAAACAGCTTGATATCCCTGACCACACCCTGCGCGATTGAATGGATGATAAAAAGCGCATTGTAGACTTCAAAGGTGCTTACCGGTATACAAGCATGACGGCAAAGGAGAAAGGTCTAGAACTGTCAATTGCGAGGGCGCTGGACAGCTGAGCCGTCATTGTGTTTAAGATTTAAACAAATCCTTGCCAAAGCTCTACAAAAAGTCATGTTTATGCGATTTAATAGCGGTTTCTGTTCCAACCACATGGTACATGCACTAGCTTTATCTTCTAGTATTTGTACTTTTATCCAATAAAGTCATCGGGCGGATTTTCCTGTCGCGGTAGGCATTACAAATACCGCTCTCACTTCCGACGCTGTGGTCCACCTTTAATTATAAGAATACTATTTCCGATAAAAGTCATTAAATTCTGGTAGGTAAAATTCGGTTCATTTACAAGTGTAGCTCCGACGCACGAATGATGATCTCGTCGGCGCGCAAGTCCTCCTCATAAGTGCACTGGTTGTCGGCGTTCCATTCATGCCCAGCTACTGCGACGAACAAAGTCCCTGTGTGCCGAAAACAGTTCCTGATGGCGTTCTTTTTCGCTATTTCAGCCCATACTTCATCACACCATTGCATGGCGACAAGCTGGCCTACCTTGTATGCGTCCCCAGTGATCAGTTCAATGCGTTTGATCTTCTGGTAGACCCATCTTAGCTGTTTCTTTCGGTACGACCTCTTAAAGTCGGCTATTATACCCGCATCCATAAGTTGTAGGAAGGCAGTGGTTTTCGGGGGCAGTGGCTCTAGTCGCACATTCGTGAGCACGAGGTTGCCCAAATTGTGCGAAGACGCGTTGTCGAGTAGCAGCAGTATGTGGCGCCCAGATGCGCGCATGTCCCGGTCGAGGTTGATGATCCAGTCGCGAAAGATGTCGCCTGTCATCCAGGCCTACTTGTTGGAGCGGTACTGGACGCCATGCTGCTCCGGCGTCTTTTTCCCGAAGCAGCGTGGCTTCTTGGCTTTGCCATGCTATATGTGCGCGCGTGTTGGTGTCTTGAGGAGTGCTCAGCTGCATTTCCCGCGCGTTTTTGATTTGAATGGAACCTATCCTATATAAACTTATAAATAGAAAAGTATTAACTGTTCAAATAAATTACGAGAGCACGGTGTCGGAAGTGAGAGCGGTATTTGTAGTCGTTTTATATGGAGGATAGTGTTCAGATAGCGGGCGGATTTCACCGTCGTTGTCTGTACTCACTCACAAGTAAGTATTTATCTAGCTCTGGCCAACCACTACCATGATTTAAAATGATATTTTTTTGATACGATATTTACCTTTTTTAAAAGGGAAATATCCCAAAAAGGTAAATATCGTTAAAACGGAATGCACTATTTACTGTATCCTTGATGCAAATTCAAGTGCCTCAACGGTGCATGAAACGTTTCCTCGCCATTCCTTGCCTTTGCTCATACTAGTAAGGTATTAGTGCAACATACATTTGTTGTCAACAACTGCACTGATGGATTCAGCGCACTTCGGTTGAATAATATTCAATGAATTTTCAACCGGCACGGAGTGATGCACAACTGTATCAAGCACGTTGAAGATGAGGTCATCTTTTGCTCCAGCTTGAACAAGGGCCCGACCGAGCAGCTGCGAGCAGCTGGATATACCGCCGGGCGCCGAAAGCATTGTGCGTCTCCTCCACCTTATTTGCGCGGACCACTTCTGTTCTGCTCTAGTGAATCAACTGACGCGGGTCTCCGTGTTGGTCCAGTCGCAACTCGCAGAGCTTGAAGATTGTCATGGGTCATTCACGGCACGCGTTACATCCTGGAACATGCGGTGAGCGCATGGCCCAGCATTGCGCTATCGAGCCGCTCGAGGTGTTGATCTCCGTGTGGCAGTTTGTCCGGGACACACATTCGGCCCGGCGGGACAATTTTAATCTCGAGGCCTGGCTTTGCAATGTGCACGGTCTCTCGCCGTTTAATACGGTTCATAGGAGAGACCTGAATTGATGGTGGTGAATCTAAAAGATTTTGGACGCTGCTCGCGGCACCCTTGAAGACTGCACGACGAGCGCAGGGGAATCTCTGCGTCCTGGGCTGTATCCTGTTGGCGAACCGGCGATTGAGGCGATGTTCGCTGTGCATGTGCTCAGCGCGAGCTCATCCGCTTCGCCCACCTCACTGAGGAGGGCCAACGGGGCCCTCCTCAGTGAGGTGGCCGTAACTGCATTGAGTCAAAACTTGACGACGCTCTCGTGGGTTCCGAAAATCGCACCGGGTCGTAACATCTCGGTGCTTGTTGCCCGGTGACACGGCCAGCAAGAAAAAAATAGTCAGCCTCCACCCCCGGGAATGGCAATGTGCCAATTACTGCGACCCAGTATTAGTACGCACCAGACTCCCCGAGCGAAAACATTGCGGTTGCCTCACTCTGGCTTTCAGGCTCGAAAAGAGAGGATAGCGAATAGGGGAAACTTTAGCCCTTAATAAAGCGCGACGCAAGCGCCCCCAAACCATACATGAACTTATAGATACGCTTCACCGTAGCATTACAGCGCACATCTGTCGCCCGGTCTCCTGTCGTCCAGCTTCCTGTAGAGAAAACCCCGGTGAGCGCAAGTAGGCATCCCCGCCAACGAGCTCTGGCCATCGAATCCGTGGTGCCGCATTAATCGGGTCAAGTGCGTCGTTAATCCTGTCCTCCATTTTAATCCGAGCCGGAAGCCCAATAGATTCAGGCCTGGTTTTCGCAGTGGCGCCCGGTCTGCTCACCTTGCACGTCGAGCGACCGAGTGCCACTCGGAATCTCTCAGATTCGCATCGCGTGAGCCCTCGGCGCTGCAAGTCTCCGCGGCTTTTACGAATCTCAGGGGTGAGGCAGGCCCGGCTACCCATCATCTGGTCGCGGTCTCTGCCCCGCTACAACCGCTGCAACGTCTACTGGTGCACGCGGGGGTTCTTTTTATCTGCGGCTCTTACTAATCAGATGATAGGCGAGCCTCGGGGCCAACCACCAGGGTATCCGCTGTCGCTACTGTCGGTCGTCTATCCAAAACCCCGCGCCGATCTCAGCGACTCCAGCGTAGGTCATTCCTCATTTTGCTCGACACCTTGCAAGCCCCGCCTTCCGACCGCAACCCGAGTGAAGCAAGATGAACAAGTTTCTCGTTCGCGGCCTCGGCTTCTTCAACGATGCCTACGACCTGTTCGTCATGAACGTCGTCAACGTCGTGCTCACGGAGCAGTACGGCAAGGACGTATACACGTCCAGCATGAAGTCGTGGGTCTCGGCTGCGGCCCTCGTCGGTGCCGTGGTGGGCCAGCTGGCTTTCGGCTTCCTGGGTGATGTCTTCGGTCGTCGTGTCAACATGATCGCCACCTGCGCCCTGCTCATCTTCGGCGGCATCCTCTGTACCGTCGCCTACGGCGGCTCCCCCTCGGGCACGTTGTGGTTCCTCGTGGCCGCTCGTTTCATCCTCGGCATCGGCATCGGTGGCGAGTACCCGCTCGCTGCTTCGTCCACTGCTGAGGATGCCACATCCGTTGCCGACCGTAACCAGCGCGTGGCCCTCACCTTCTCCCTGCAGGGTGTGGGTTCGCTGACTGCCGCCATTCTCGGTAACCTGATCATCCAGGCCCTCGCTAACGGAGACAAGGACCAGAACGCCGACTCGCGTCTTGAGACCGTGTGGCGCCTGCTCTTCGGTATTGGTGTCGTCCCGGCCATCATTGTCTGCTACTGGCGTATCACCGCTGAGGAGACCGACGCCTACAAGGCTGCGGAGGAGCGTCGCCAGGCTGCTGCCAACGCCAACCCCTCGGCCTCGCGCGCTCGCCTCTCGTTCATCATTCGTCACTACGGCGTGAGCCTGCTCGGTACGGCCGGCACATGGTTCCTCTTCGACATTGTGTTCTACGCCCAGAACCTGTTCTCTGCCAGTATCCTGTCCGTCGTTGGTGTCCACAACGCCTCGCTGCAGGTCGTGACCACGCAGAACGCTTTCGTTGCTCTCATGGCTCTCCCCGGCTACTACGTTGCCGTGTACTTCATCAACCGTCTTGGTCGCAAGGTCATCCAGTTGCAGGGCTTTGTCGTGATGACGGTGCTGTTCCTGGTGCTCGCCATCTTCTGGGATGACATCAAGGAGGAGGCCGTGCTCTTCATTGTCCTGTACGGTCTCGCCCTCTTCTTCTCCAACTTCGGCCCCAACATGTCGACCTTCGTCATGCCCACTGAGATGTTCCCCACGCCGATCCGTTCGACGTGCCACGGTATCTCGGCTGCTGCCGGTAAGGCCGGTGCCGCTATCGGCTCCTTCGGCTTCTCTATCTGGGTCGAGAACGAGAGCTTCGGCTACGATGGCGCTTTCTACACCTTCGCTGTTATCACGCTGGTGTCGATCCCCCTCACCTGGTTCTGCATGTTCGACAACGAGCAGGGCTTCGATGAGATGGACGCGGACTTCTACCAGAAGCTCCACGGTGCTGACGACTTCACCCGTGAGTCGTTCAGCTCGGTCGCCAAGCAAAACGACATTGAGAAGGATGGTGTGTACAAGGCCAACAACACTCCTCAGTAGATGTGCGATAGGTAGCACATACGTAAGGAAGCACGCTTCCGATACATTAATGTAAGATCATTTTTGAAGTGCTCAAACTCCACTTTCAAACCAATTGCTTTCTGAAAGCAAAGGAGTATTGTAGTACTACAGTAGGTCAATCCCCAGGATCAGGTCTTGTTGTTCATCGTTCTGTATGGCCTGATGCTGTTCTTCGACAACTTCGGCCCCCACACAGCTACGACTGTGCTGTCGACGGAGGGGTACCCGCTCAAACTGCCACGCTGTCTCCGCCTCGTTCGATTTCTCAATTTGGGTCGAAAATGAAAGTTTTGGTTACGATGGCGCTTTCAACACGCTTCGTGCCATTGAGTTCGAGTCGATCCTGTTGACGTGATTCTGCATGTTCGACAACGACGATCCGATTGAGGTGAGGAAATGGATGCTGATTTCTACCGCAAGCTTCACAGCGGATTGGCAGCGCAAGGGGTTGTCTCCGTCCGACATTAATGGATGTGAACGAACACCCACATCGCTACATCTATCGGTGATATCGGGGGTACATGGTTTTATGCTGTCTCTCAATGCGAGAGGCTTTGTCGTACGCGGCCAGCTATACCGGTAACAATAATCTGCGCCAAACCAGCGTTCACCGACTACGTTGGTTGTGACGGAAACTTGCACGTCATTTTTGATCTCCAAGCTGGATCAGTGGAGGCGCAAGTTTGTTCTTACATCTGCTTCTGGCCATCTCCTAGTATCCGTGCAAGTGGAGCGCTGAGCCAGGAAGCCAAGTCCAGAGCCTTCCAGGCCACGCCCGACGCCCTGGATAGTACACGTCTGCTGGGGGCCCCAAAGCACAATAGGAAAACAACTTGTCCAAATTCTGGTATGAATGCTGTCGCTGATAGCACTTCAATTTGTAACTCTCGATTGATCATCAGTGACGATTCATCACCGAGTATCTGAAAGAAAGTAGGGGTCCCTATTGATTATTTTCGTTTCAAAGAGTCTGTATATTTAGTGTTTTATACTCGAACTGACCCATCAACTACGACGACACATTTGGTGTCGCGGCAGGTTTGTACCCAACCTCCTTGTCCGCCTCAGCGCCCTTCGAAGCAAACGAATCGCGACTAAATTCATCTTCACCGTGAAGTTTGCGATAGAAATCAGCATCCATCTCCTCAATCGGAACGTTATTGTCGAACACGCAGAACCACGTCAACGGAATCGACACGAACGCAATGGCACAGAACGTGTAGAAGGCACCATCATAGCCGAAGCTCTTGTTCGAGACCCAGATCGAGAAGCCGAATGAGCCGATGGCAGCTCCAGCCTTGCCGGCTGCGGCGGAGATACCGTGACAGGTCGAGCGGATCGGAGTCGGGTACATCTCGGTCGGCAGCACGAACGTTGCCGTGTTGGGTCCGAAGTTGGCGAAGAACAGCGTCAGGCCGTACAAAACGATGAACAGCACGGTCTGATCCTGAAGGTCGTCCCAGAAGATAGCCAGGATCAAACACAGCACACCCATGAAGAAGAAACCCTGGAGCGCCATCTTCTTGCGGCCAAGGCGGTTGATGAAATAGATGGCGACATAGTAACCGGGCAGAGCCAGGAGAGCAACGAAAGCGTTCATTGTAGTCACCTGTTGAAGTGAGGAGTTCTTAACGCCGATCACCGACAGGATACTGGCTGAGAACAGGTTCTGCGCGTAGTAGATGATGTCGAAGAGGAACCATGTGCCGGCCGTACCGAGAAGACTAACCCAGTAGTGGCGGATAATGAACGAAAGACGGGCCTTCTTCTCTGCACCCACACGAGTGACAGCGTTGGAGCGCTCCTGCATTGCCTTGTATGCTTCAGTCTCCTCAGCGGTAATGCGGTAGTAGCAAATGACGAGTGCAGGGATGCAACCGATGGCAAACAGTAGACGCCACACCGTCTCAAGACGCGAGTCACTGTTCTCACCAGGCTTGCCATCGGCCAAGGCCTCAACAAGCAAGTTGCCGAGAAGAGCAGCAACCACCTGACCCACACCTTGCAAGGAGAAGGTCGTAGCCACGCGCGTGCTACGGTCAGCGGAGTTTGCCGAATCCTCGGCAGACGACGAAGCAGCGAGGGGATATTCACCACCAATACCAATGCCCAAAATGATACGGGCCACCACCAAGAACCACAGCGTCGAGCTGCCGTCGCCTCCGTACGCCACGGTACACAGAATGCTGCCGACAATCAAAAGCACACACGTAGCGATCATGTTGACCTTGCGGCCGAAGACATCACCCAGGAAGCCGAACAGCAGCTGACCGATGACGGCACCAATGATAGCAGCAGCGGACACCCACGACTTGACGTACGACGTGTACACGTGCTTGCCGTACTGCTCGGTGAGCACGACGTTGATGATGTTCATGACGAAGAGGTCGTAGGCATCGTTGAAGAAGCCGAAACCTCGCACCAGATATTTATTCATAGCTGGCTTGGCGTCACTTGACTGGACTTGGAAGAAGTTGGTCGGTTGTGCAGGACCTGGCGAAATGCAGAATGAGCGGGGCTGACCCCTGCGCGGATTGATGGGGCTCCACTTTGACGGTTGCATTTCCCTGTGCCCCCTGCTCAGTGAGCAGGGGAGGGGTCATGCGTGGCGGCGTCACCTCAGCGTTAAAAGAGTCGTATGGCTCAAGATTCTATCTCTCCTCGACTTGGTAGCGAAACGAAGCAGAAATGGGACGTGTCGCCTATATCGCTTGTTTAGGCTATCAACACATTACATGTATTAAAAATACCATTCGGATTCAAACTGGAGACACACTGTACCTGCCCGCCAGGATTTGCCTGCGCAGGCACTGTGGTAAAGGATGCAGTATAACCGCACGGTTGCATGCACTTGTCTGCTTCGAGTGTATGATGCTTATGCATTTATACCTCAACCGATAAGTCCCGAAAAACCGTTGAATTTCAGGCTGTCCACGAAGGGTGTCAGCCCTGACTTTTACTGTCATGGATGCACAGTTATTGCTTAGCTGGGGTCGCCGAAAAGCTTTGATTCACATTGGAACGTAAACTAAAGGAAAATATGGGACCAAATAATAAAAGTTCTGACTGCGTCTACGCTGCTTCCTTCGCATTGTGAACGCTGTCGTCGTCGACCTCCGTGGGTGCTAGACCACCGTGGACTGAGTCGTCTTTCTCCCAAAGAGCTGCGTTGCCGGGAACTTTGATGCCAAGTGTGGCAACTGCAGCAGCCGCTACGAAGATACTCAGGTATTTGAACGAAGTCCCGCGGTTGCCAATGCCCTTAAACATCAAACTCCAGCACAGTGCGCCAACGTTGCCGCCAGCCCCAACAAATCCGGATGTAGCACCCGTAAGTGATGGGAGAACGTAAGGAACGATGCCGTAAGTACTGCCGGTACAGGCCTGCACGAAGATGCCAAAGAAGATCAAAAGGGGAATGCTCGTTGAGAGGTTTGTAGTCGTGCTGTACACATATAGGAAAACAGCTTGCCCAGCAAAGGAGAAAAATTGGACACCAATTCGGCCTTTCATACCGCACCGGCGGTTCGCCACGTCGGAGAGGTACCCACCCAGTGCTCGTGCAAAAATGCACATCAAGCCAAATAGCGAAGAGATCAGGGTGGCACGGCTTTGCGTCAGACGGCGACACTCTTGTGGGTCTGTCAGGGGGTCACAGTCTGAGTACGTGAAGTCTTCGTAGTAGTGTTCCGTGAGCACATTGTGCACTTGAAGCTCGACGCCGAAGGAGCACGCATACTGGAATGCCAAAATCCAGGTGACGGGCAACTTGGCTACCTGCAGGAGGCCCTGCTTCATGTCGACAGCAGGCTTTGACGTCGTGACGTCAATTGTGTTGTTCTTGCGAAGGTCTCTGTATTGCCCTTGGGGGCAGTCGTCTGAGTTGAAGTAGAGAGCCACACCGACTATGACCATGAAGATGGCTGGGAACAAAATGGCCACTCGCCACCCCATGTTATCCGAAAGTGCGCCACCAGTGGTGACCAAGTTGAAAAGCTGTGGCGTTATCAGGGTAGTAGCTCCAGCTCCCAAGTTGCCCCAACCAGCCGCGAGAGCATTAGCACTTCCAACCACTTCTTTGGTGAACATTGTCGAGGTCCAATAGGTTGTTGCGATGAAGGAGCAACCGACCAAGCCGATGAAAAAACGAGCGAACATTAGCCCCGTGTAATTCGTGACGAGCGCGGCCGAAGCCACAGGGATCGCACCGACAACTAGCAGCACGGCTTGTACAGTTCGTGAGCCGTACCTATCACAGAGAGGGCCACCCACGGCGCGGCCGAGAATGGTACTTGCCACAGACACAATGTTGGAGTTGGACACTTGATCGGCGGTCAGTCCAAGCTGCTTCTTGATAGTAGGCATAAGTGGGGGGATTGAGAACCAGCCGAAGAAGGCAAAGAAGAAGGACAGCCACGCGTAGTGGAATGCTCTCATGTGAGGGCGGGCCACACTCAGAAGCTTGATCTCCGCGGCCTTGTCACCTTGCAGCGGGTCCGTGCGGATGGGAAACGATGAGCGGCGTTGGTGGACACTGGCATCGTCTCCGTGCAATGGAGGTGACACCAGTCCGGTGTACTGGTCCTGCGATTGCATCGCGACAGCAGTTGCACTTGTTGGTGTTCGCGGAAGAGGTGGTGTGCCGCACGAAGCAGATTAGAAAGTGAGCTTCGGAGTAAATGGCTTGACAAAATCGTGTACCACAGTGGAAGATAGTCGCGACTCACTCTGGCTGCCAAGACAGGCTTGGGTCACCGACCCTCACCGGGGTTGTCCGTTCAACGGTCTCACTTGAGTCAGCCTGAATTCCCATTGGCACGCGAGCTTGAAGTGGAAACCTGCTTCGAGGTGAGCCCACAGCAGAGCCATCAGTCCAGAACTTCCCCAGCTCTGGTTGCTTGACTTTCGCCTTGGGCCGTCTCGATCCTAGCAGCTCGGGGGCTGCGTTCGCGTCGTCGTGCGGCCGGAAAAACGGTCTAAACGAGGAGTGCCAGCAATGACTAGCTGCGCGTGAACAACAGCGACCAAGTGATTGGCCGCGCGAGGTCATGACGCGCTCGCGATCTGCGGCGGGTCCTCGTTGCGCACTGAACCGGGACGCGGGCGTGGAGCGTGGGCGTCGTTCCAAGGGCAGCACAATCACCAGCAAGTGCACCGCCATGTTGGCGTTTCTCGGGCGGTACATGTACATCGCTCGATCCCGCCGTCATCTTCCGGCCCAAGCGCGAATGTTCACGCTCGGGCGGGGCCCATCCCGTTTGCACCAGCTCCAAGCACCGCGGCCGTGAGTTATCCGAAATGAAGACGTTTTGAGCTTCCAAGCAGCTTGGCGTCGATGCGCACCGCCCGGCCAATAGAAACGCCGACGAGCGCACAGGCATGCGCCGCGGCAGTATGAGTCATCGCGTGCCCTGTGACGATAGTGCTCCTTTCGTGCGCGCTCACAGTGCAATTGCCCCTGCAAGTGAGACGATGGCACAGATAGACCCTCGAGATGTGGGGACGCCAGACGAATGGGTGCCGCGGCACCCGGAGCTCATCCGACTAACGGGGAGGCATCCGTTTAACTGCGAGCCCCCGCTCAAGTACACGAGCACGTTCATCACGCCCATGGCGCTCCACTACGTTCGCAACCACGGTCCTGTGCCGAGGCTCGAGTGGGACACCCACAGGTTCTCCATTGACGGACTTGTGAAGGAGCCGCACACCTTCAGCATGAACGAGCTCGTCACCACCTTTGCAAAGGAGACAGTAACTTTCCCAGTGTTGCTCGTGTGTGCCGGCAACCGACGCAAGGAGCAGAACATGATCAAGAAGACAATCGGATTCAGCTGGGGGGCTGCTGGCTGCTCCACAGCGGAGTGGACAGGAGTACCTCTTCACGTGCTCCTCAAGGCTTGTGGCGTCGACAGAGAGAAGGCTCAATGGGTCTGGTTTGAGGGCACCGAGGACTTGCCGCACGACAAGTACGGCACGTGCATCCGAGCGAGTACAGCACTCGACCCATCGTGCGATGTTCTGGTTGCATGGAAGGCTAACGGTGAGCTGCTCGCTCTAGATCATGGCTTTCCTGTTCGACTCATTATCCCAGGACACATCGGTGGCCGCATGGTGAAGTGGCTCGCACGGATTCACGTGAGTGACCGTGAGTCTACCAACCACCACCATATCATGGACAATCGGGTACTGCCATCTCATCTCACTGCGGAGACTGCAACTGCAGAGGGTTGGTGGTCAAAGTCGCCTTACGCTATCATGGAGCTCAACATCAACGCCGCGATCATTGAGCCAAATCATGACGACCTCTTGGTACTCAGCGAAGATGACACGGTGAATGATATCGAGACGTATACGATCAAGGGCTATGCTTACTCAGGTGGCGGACGACGAGTTATCCGCGTGGAGGTGAGTCTGGATGATGGTGCGACTTGGCAGCTAGCTCACATCATTTACGACGAGAAACCAAATGCTTATGGGAAAATGTGGTGCTGGGTGCACTACGAGCTTGTTGTCCCAGTAAGTAGCCTACTCAGAGCTAGAGAAATATGCGTTCGAGCGTGGGATAGTTCGATGAATCTCATGCCCGAGTTTCCGACGTGGAACGTCATGGGGATGATGAATAACCCATGGTACCGTGTCAAGATCCACCACGAAGAAGACACTAACCAGGTACGATTTGAGCACCCTACACAGGCAGGAAACCAAAAGGGTGGGTGGATGACCAAGGAACGAATCATGACAAGCGATAACGATGAACCGATTCGTGGCAAAAGGCAGCCAGTAGAATCTGCTGGAGATGCAAGCACCGCTGCGATGCCTAAGTTTGGTCTAAGTCCAGACGAGCTGAGCGTGTTGCCACTCATCTCTGCTGATGAAGTAGCCAAGCACAACACCAAGGAGAGCTGCTGGTTTATTTGCCGAGGTCTCGTATATGATGCCACACCTTTTCTCGAGGAGCACCCTGGTGGTGCCACGAGTATCTTGCTGTGCGGTGGTACGGATTGTACTGATGAGTTTGAAAGTATTCACTCTACGAAAGCTTGGCAAATGCTCAAGAAGTACTGCATTGGTCGTTGCCCTAGTACTGTCGACGACGCTGGGGCCAGCGACACGGCATCTTCATCAGCCGACCAGGAAGAAACAGACGTCGCGCTCAAGGGTGCTACCAAGGTACCTATTGTGCTGATTTCGAGAGAAGTGATCAGCCATGACCGTCGTATTTTCAAGTTTGCCCTGCCCACCAAGGATCTACGATTGGGCCTTCCGGTCGGTAATCATGTTTTCTTGTACGCAAAGATCAATGGCAAGACGGTTGTGAGAGCATACACACCCATTTCATCGGAGAGTGACCAAGACCGAGGGTTTGTGTCCTTCCTCATCAAAGTATATTTTGCTGGTGAGAACCCTGTGCACCCGGAAGGGGGGCTCTTTTCACAATACCTTGATGGTTTGCATCTCGGTCAGCAAATCCAGATCAAGGGACCGCTAGGATATTTCACTTACCACGGAGAGGGCAACTTCTCACTCGAGACAACGAATTTCCACGCGGGCAAGTTCGGATTTATTGCTGGTGGCACTGGTATCACGCCCGTCTACCAGGTCATGCGCGCCATTCTTGAAAACCCAAGCGACCAGACCAAGGTTGCGCTGATCTATTGCGTGCGTTTGGAGCGTGACCTGCTGCTGCGGAAGGAGCTTGAGGCCTTGCAGAAACTGAGACCCGGTCAATGCAGGATCTTCTACACCCTGTCCGATTTGGAAGGCCGAGACAGGAGCGACCCCAGCGTTCAGAAGTGGGCGTATGGCTAGAGTCGGCTCACCTTCGCAATGGTGCAGAACATCATCGGCTCGGATGCCGATCACGTGGGCATGTGCGGACCCCAGGGCATGATCGAGTACGCCTGCAAACCGGCGCTAGCCAAGTTAAACTACGATCTCCAGACGCAGATCACCGTGTTCTAGGCGTCAGAATGTGAGAAGAAATTGTATATATTATATCCACTAACTTTTCGTTAAGGTTAAAAACGTTGCCTTTGAGGACTTCATTGCATTCCTGTCACGAACGGCGGTGCAGCATTCTGTTCCTCCGGCATGACCGGTCACTCAACATATCTGGACTTGGCCTCTTGTCTCAGAACGGCATAACCACCACAATCCGCTGGTGCAAGTTCACGCCACGTACTGCAATACTCAAAAGTGATTCGTGCCAACGCAAACAAGCAGGGCGACGGAAGAGTTTTAACGATGACTCACTCAAGATCATCAACCTTTGGTCGCCCCCTGGCGCGTTTACGCTCGACCGGATGTACCACCCAATCTGACGTTGACCCTGCCGCTCGATTGGGCGCGTCGAGCGCGTCACTGTATTAAAACGGCAGCCCCGCGTGCCTGCGTCACGAGGGTAACGGACGGTCAGTCACCCCAAGCTCTCCAGAGTCCATTGACCCCCCCAACGGCTCACTTTCAAATTTGCTGCGTGGAACTCGAACGGCTTCAACATGGCGGACGCAGTAGCCACCGAGAAGGAAGTGGTGGTGGTCGTGGGCAATGGCATGGTGGGCCATCGCTTCCTGGAGCGACTGCGCAAGTACGACACGGACCAGCGCTATGCCCTCGTCTCCATCGGCGAGGAGCCTCTCCAGCACTACAACCGCATGCTGCTCACCGAGTACTTCGAGCACTTGAGCATCGAGAAACTCAAGCTGGCCCCTCCCAACTGGTACGCTGAGAACGAGATCGACCTGCTGACCAACGCACAAGCACTTGCACTCGACACGGCAAACAAGAAGGTGTTGTGCCAACGCCTCGACGACGGCGTGCCGAAGGATGAGATGCAGTTTGAGGTGCCGTACGACCACGTGGTGATCGCCACGGGCGCCAGTGCGTTGGTGCCTCGACTTCCCGGCACCAACTTGCGCGGGGTGTTCGTGTACCGCTCGATCGCGGACCTCAACAGCATCATTGCGCATGGAGAGAAGCAGGCCGAGCTGGAAGCGACTGGCGCTCCGAAGAAGTATGCACTGGTCGTTGGCGGTGGGCTTCTTGGACTGGAAGCAGCCAAAGCTGTCCACGACTTGAAAGTGTCCGTAAGAATCATCAACCGCGGCACTCAGCTAATGTCGCGCCAACTTGACGCTGATGGCGCCAAGGTACTTCACAATGAGATCGTGAACAAGTTTGGAATCGATGTGCTGTATGGCAAGTCTACGCAAGAGATCATCGGAAGTGAGGGGAACGGCGTCGAAGCGGTGCAGTTCACGAACGGCGAGAAGTTTGACGATGTCTGCATGATCATTTTCGCAACTGGAATCAAGCCACGCGATGAGCTTGCGCACTCTAGCGGCTTGGAACTTGCTAAGCGAGGAGGCATTCTGATCAACGACTACTTGGAGTGCAGCGCGCCAGATGTGTATGCTCTGGGAGAATGCATCTCACACCGCGATGCTACGTACGGCCTTGTCGCCCCTGGCTACGAGATGGCTGATACTCTGGCCAAGAATTTCACCTGTGGATCGCCAGAAAGCCGTGCCACATTCCCCGGAGGAGACATCTCGACTAAGCTAAAGCTCATGGGAATGGAGGTAGGTTCTTTCGGCGACTATTTCCCAGAGTTTATCCAAGAACCATTCGAAGCTCTCACGTACAACAATCCGCTGGAGAAAGTGTACAAGAAGCTTTTCTTTTCGGTTGACGGCAAGAAACTGCTTGGTGGCATCCTTGTTGGCGACACGAGCGACTTTGTGCGCCTCTCACTGATGTACAAACAGAAAGACTCAAAACCTCTCGTGGACCCACCGAATGAAATACTTCTCGGAAAGCGGGGTAGTGGAGGTGGTAATTCCGTGCTTGATCTTCCAGACGAAGCTCAGGTTTGTTCGTGTAACAACGTGAGCAAGGGCGACATCTGCTCAGCCATCAAGGAGAAGAAATTGACCAAGCTTGGTGATGTGAAGAAAGTCTGCAACGTTGGAACGGGCTGTGGTGGGTGCATTCCCATGGTGAAGGACATCTTGGAAGCTGAACTTGCTGCGGCCGGCGCGTCAGTAGACAAATCTCTCTGCGAGCACTTCGCCTACTCTCGCCAAGAGCTTTACCAGATCGTTCAAGTCGAACAATACTCCACATTCGCCGAGGTCCTGGCCAAGCACGGCCGGAAGCAACATGACCCTCGCAGCTATGGTTGTGAAATTTGCAAGCCCACCATGGCTTCAATCTTCGCAAGTCTTCAAAATGGCCACATCCTCAAAGGCGACCGCGCTCCACTGCAAGACTCGAACGATCGCTTTTTGGCAAACGTGCAGAAGTCAGGACAGTTCTCGGTGGTTCCTCGCGTGGCTGGAGGAGAAATAACACCGGACAAGCTCATCGTGTTGGGCCAGGTCGCGAAGAGGTTCGATCTGTACACAAAAATTACCGGTGGGCAGCGAGTCGATCTCTTCGGTGCACAGAAGCAGGATCTACCCGAGATTTGGCGCTTGCTGGTGGATGCTGGATTCGAATCGGGTCACGCATACGGCAAGTCCCTACGCACAGTGAAGAGCTGCGTTGGCACAACTTGGTGTCGCTATGGCCAGCAGGACTCGGTGGGCTTCGCAATCTTCCTAGAGAACCGCTATCGAGGCATTCGCTCGCCCCACAAACTGAAGGGAGGAGTCTCTGGCTGTACTCGAGAGTGTGCGGAAGCTCGGAGCAAGGACTTCGGTTGCATCGCCACTGACAAAGGTTACAACGTGTACGTGGGCGGCAACGGAGGCACCAACCCTCGTCACGCAACACTGCTCGCCTCGGATGTTCCCCAGGACCTGGCTGTCAAGTACTTAGATCGATACATCATGTACTACATCATGACTGCTGATCGCCTTCAACGCACGTCCAAGTGGCTAGACGCTCTTGAGGGCGGCATTGAGCAGCTCCGCCGCGTTGTCATGGAAGATTCACTGGGAATTTGCGCGACACTGGAGAAGCAGATGAGCTATCTGGTGGGGACGTACGAGTGCGAATGGAAGAAGGTCATTGAGTCGCCCGAGTTGATGGCTCAGTTTGCCCAGTTCAAGAACACCAAGGAGACCCAGCAGGAGGTTCGAATGCACACTGTTCGAGACCAGCGCATGCCTACATTCGTAGCAAACGCGCAAACCGGAACCGGTAGCAGCAGCCCCACGGGTACCGAGTCATCGTCTCCAGCATCTTCCAGCTCTGTGCTCTCGGACCTCGACGACACGGAATGGGTCTCCTTCGGGAGCAAGGACCTCTACGACGTGAACGGCGGCGGCGCCGTGCTGTATGGCGAGTCGCAGTTGGCAATTTTCAACATCGTGGAGAGCTGCAACGGCATCGAGAAGGTGTCGTGGTATGCCGCGCAGAACATGTGCCCGTTTGATCACTCGTTCGTCTTGGCGCAGGGCATCGTGGGAGACCTAGACGGCCGGCCGAAGGTTGCCTGCCCCATGCATAAGCGCAACTACGACCTGTCCGACGGCTGCTGCCTCAGCGGTGACGACCTCCGCCTGCAGACCTTTGAGGCCAAGGAAGAGGATGGCACAATTTACGTCTTGCTGCCTCCTACGGACGTGGTGGATGCCCGCCTGGCGACTTCCAAGTTCGTCACCAAGGAAGGTGAAGCCTCTGCACCTGTTGAAGTGGCAGCGACACCTATCAGGCTGGACTGGTAAACGTTCGTGCACGGTGTAGCGTCAAAATGCACTTAAAACCATTGTTCATACATGTAGTTGAAGTTGTACCAGTCTCACCTCCACCATCTATTGCCAGCAGTTGAAACACGAGGAATGAATGGAAGTCCGAGGGGGGAAAAGGAAATATCTTACTGCTTTCCGAAGGAACGAGCTATTGGCTTCCTCCTTCGCCTACGTTCTAGGCAAAGCTGCTGCGGCAGCAGCCGCAAGGAAAAGAAGAAGGACGAGAGCCACGCTGCGACTTTTTTTCCCCGATTCGCTTGCTTCGCCGTCGATTCAACCTGCCGCTTGCGCTCGAAAGCTGAAAGGAAAGAAGCGTCGCCGTGTCGATCGCCCTTCACGTCGACCGAGCCACCGCTACATCATAACAGCGAGGCTGTGGCCGCGCGTGAGGGGGCGAGGACGGCAGAAGGAGACGACTTAGGCGGTCGTTTTTTTCTTCTTCTTCTTGTTCTTCTTCTTCAGGGAGGAAGCAAGGATCTTGGCGGTTTCCTCGTCTACGGTCTTCTCCGAGTGCACGCGGTCGGCCGGGAAGGGCAGGCCCGTGATCTTGGTGGTGCCGCTGGGCAGCAGCAGCACCGTGACCTTGAAGTGCGCGACCTTGTCGCCGGGGCGGCCCTCCAGGATTGGGTAGGCCTGCAGCAGGTCGTGCTTGACGCACTCGACGACGCCCATGCGGGCCTGGCTCTCGTCGTCGAAGGCGCGGATCGTGAAGGGCAGCGTGGGGAACTTGCTGTTGATCTCCTTGAAGACGTAGCGCGAGGCCTTCATCTTGAGGCGGTACTGCTTGTCCACCTGGCGCTTGAAGATGGTGGTGCGGCGCTCGCTGTTGACGGGCTTCTCGCTGCCGGTGGTGTAGCACACGTCGATGGTGTAGACCTCGTTGGGCTCGAACGTGATCTTGGGCGTGCGGTTCTCGACGTCCATCTTCTGGGCGATGACCTTGTTGCCGTCGATGACGAAGCGCTTGAGCTGGTGCATGAGCGTGCCCTGCAGGCTCTTGACGCCGTAGGCCTCCTCGAGCCTGGTGAGCGCCTCGGTGACCTCCAGGTTGGTGTTGCCGGGCTTGATGAGCCGCGCGCAGAGCTCCACGGCGTCGTGCGCGCACTTGAGCACGTCGGCCTCGTCGCCGCTGAGCTCCGGGAACTCGGCGGCGCCGGCCGCGCCCTCCGCGGGCACCACCGCCGTGTGCGCCACGACGGCGATGTAGCCGTCGATGTGGCAGCCCACGTCGATCTTGACCCAGTCGCCGGCCTTGAGCACGAGCGACTCGTTCGCGAGCGGCGACAGGTGGCAGATGACCTCGTTCACCGACAGCGACGTGGGGAAGGCCACGCCCTTGTCGATCTTCTTGGACTTGAAGATGGCGGCGCAGCGCTGCTCCACGATGAGGTCGCCGAACTGGCACAGCGCCACCACGTCCTTGCCAGCCTCCAGCTGGGACAGCACGCCCTCGAGCGCCGACTGCGCGATCTCGGCGGCCAGCCGGTACTTGGTGACGACGTCCGAGTTGCTGCAGTCCTCCACCTCCTCGGGCGGCGCCTGCGCCTTCTCCTCCACGTCGCTCACGTCGCTCACGCTGCGCTCGTCGTCCGACGGCATCTTGTCCCTAGGCTCGAATTCTGTCAACTAACGGCCCACGAAACGGATCGGGGGGGGGGGGGCCCACGACAGCCACCCAAACCCCGGCTCGCGTTGGGGTGGCGCACTTCAGATTGGCAGTAGGCCGAGAGGGTACTGAGTTTATAGACGTACTTTGCAGGAAGAAGCCAATCAGAACGAGGGAGCTCGGACGCAGCCGGGGCGGCGCCATAGCGCGCGGCAGGTTACGGTGGAGACGACAGTACGCTGGAAGACGCCGGTGATTGGCGCGAGCGCTTAAGTTGCGCCGAGGTGTTTTTTTCGTCACGGGACCCCTCCGTCAGTCTCCCAACGGCGCCGGATAAAAGCGGAGCGAACGATGGCGGAGGAGGTCGTGCCCAACTCCGTGGGCTGGTACATCCTCGAAGGGTTCCCGTGGTGGCCCGTGTACATCTGCGACGTGACCAAGCTGCGCCCGAACCTGCACCTGCTGGGCAGCGGCCACAAGAAGATCCTCAAGAAGGCGCGCGACTTCCCCGACGACTTCATCGTCGTGTACTACTTCGGCTCGCACGACTTGTACGTGTCAAAAGTACCAACCTCAGGGGGGGGAAAAAAAGAAGACAAAAAAAACGCACCAATCACGAGAGTGTCAAAAACATCCCCCCCCACCACCACCATCACCACCACCATGCCCATTCGTGTTCTTGACAAAGAGTGTACGTTTTTGACAGCTCGCTCGTGGGGCTCAAGAAGGGCGTGCTGCGGCCATGGGACTGCGCCCAGAAGGACCAATTCCTCAAGGGACACCCCAAGCACCTCGCCAAGAAGAAGGGCGTGATGGAGGACCTGCTGGA
This sequence comes from Phytophthora fragariaefolia, assembly GCA_030267785.1. NCBI lineage: Eukaryota > Oomycota > Peronosporomycetes > Peronosporales > Peronosporaceae > Phytophthora > Phytophthora fragariaefolia. Next base: position 26,178 of record BSXT01001523.1, read on the forward strand.
CGCCGTGCAGGAGGCCGAGGAGTACCTCTCCCAGCCGGAGGACATCCGTCTACCGCAGCACATGGTGCCGTCCGACCTGGACCCGACGCTGGAGCCGCCGCCGCCCGAGCTCGTGCCGCAGGAGGCGGACGCGGAGGACGACGAGGAGGACGAGGACGCGGCGGAGCAAATGGACGTGGAGGACGCCGAGGAGGACGAGGACCCCGAGGCGTCGGATGAGGAGAAGAAGAAGCGGAGGAAGAAGAAGGCGGCGAAGGAGAAGAAAGAGAAGAAGGAGAAGAAGGAGCGAGAAAAGAAAGAGAAGAAGGAGAAGAAGGAGCGAGAAAAGAAAGAGAAGAAGGAGAAGAAGGAGAGGGAGAAGAAGGAGAAGAAGGCCAAGAAGACCAAGGCCAAGGACGACGACGGCAAGAAGCGCAAGAGCGACGCTGCGAGCGACAGCAGGAACGAGTCGCCCTCCAAGCAGCCCAAGACCGCAGACCAGGCGGATGTCAAGAGCGAGGCCGCCGCGGCCAAGAAGGAGGCTGGCGAGAAGAAGCTGCCCCCGGCCGATATGACCACGGAGGCGCTGAGCATTATTTTGGAGAAGGAGATTCGGTGGATTCTGGTCAACTGCCCGTTTGAGGAGATGACGACGAAAACAGTCAGGAAGCTGCTGGAGGACAGGCTGCACATGGACCTACGCCACCACAAGGCGTCTATAAAGGAGGGTGTAGCGCGCGTGATTGCGTCCATGGAGGAGGAGGATGCTGGTGACTCGGCCTTGACAGCGTCTGACGAACCTGCCGCTGCTCCTGCTGATGATACGAAGGTGGGTGTCAAGGTTGAAGCGAATGAGACTGCTGTACCTGTTACTCCCGATGCCGATGTGAAGAATGAAGCGGAGCCCGCCGTAGACGAGATGGCCGCTCGTGCGAACGAGCTTGAGGAGATGAAGAGTCAACTTGAAGCAGCATCGAAGAACCTGTCGCTGGCTCTAGACTTAGAGCCAAAGATTATGGACGCCCTCAACTCGCTGAAGGCCCTTGACAGCGTAGACAGAGATGTACTGGCGGTTTCGACTCTACAGCCGAGGCTGGTAAAGCTGAGGGCGCGTCGGTCATCGAAAATCTCCGAGGTCGTGTCAGTCTTGGTGAAGAAATGGAATGTCGAGGATCTGATTCCTGCCCCGAAGCCTATCACAAAGGAGGAAATCTTAAGCCACAAGGACAAGCTGGAGAATCCTGAGACCTCCCACGACGAATTGCTTGTGTGTTTGAACCAGCTGGGCGGGGTAAGTTTGCAGTATAGTCTGAGCGCTCGTGTGGTTGCTAACATATCTGCTGCTCCTACCCTGTATGTAGATGCCCCTGACAATAGATCACCTGAAGAAGACGGGAATAGCGCGTGCAGTGTCCAAATTACGCCAGCATGGGTATGTAGCTTAGATCTTACTGTCACCCGGATTTGAGCTGATGGTGTGCATGTTGTCTTTCAGCAACGACAAGGTTTCTACCAAAGCACATGAGCTCCGGCAAAAGTGGATCAAACAGATTAATGCAGACAACGGTACTGTGCTCTTAAGGCTACTCTGTAGCATACCTAGCCTCTAATTGGCGCGTGGTGGTGTTTGCCAAAACAGACTCGGGATCAGATCCCCTTAAGACTCTCAAGACGCTAAATCGAATCCTGGAGCTCCATTCCGATGGCGCGGACGAGCACAAAGTTCAAAGCAAGCAGCTGGCTGCGTTGGAGCAATTGCACAGTATGTCGTTGAATACCCGGGACATCATTGACTCCAAGATCGGCATCGCTGTTTCGAAACTGCGCAAGTCTAGGTGCGTTAACGTTTATCGTCATGACGAATCGTGGGTAAATCTAACATAATTATGCTGTGATTTGATGTCGAGTAGCAATGATAAGATAGCACAGTTGGCGAAGAAGCTCCGAAAGAAATGGCAAGCCGAAGCCAAGGCGTAGAACTTGGCTGCATGATTGCTGCTTTCAAGGAAACCGGCATCTCACTAATCAAGACTAGGGAGTCTCTCGCTTACATGTAGAATTTATCTGGGGATTGATGCTGCATGTTCAAGGGATGATATCTGAAACGGGTCGTCTATGGGCATTGTATCACACGATAGTGATGCATGGATGGTGCTGTCGTGTCGACGAGCTTACGCTCTGTCTGGCTGCCATATCTACAGTACTTGCTATCAAAGCTGCTTCAACGCCGTAACGAAATATTACGTGACGTAAGTTCGTGAGAGACGAGAGCGCAACCCAGCGAAGAACACAAGCATATAACTGTTTTCAAACTGCTTGAACAGTATGCAAACACAAACTGCTTCAAACAACCCGAATTCTAGCTTAGCCAAAGGATTGCGTCTCTTACAATTTCAAGAACTCTTCTTGGTTAGAAAGGTTCTTGATGCATTCGCTTTTTGGAGGCAAACGCATGAGGTTCTGTAAACGAATGAATACATTGGCACTTAAGTCTAATTGGCGTTCTTGCTCTTGGTCTTCCGCTTGCGCTTCTTGGAGACCTCCTTGCTCGATGTGGTCTCGGACTCCTTGGACTTCTCCTTCTCGGCCTCCAGCTTCGCACGCTTGTCCTCGAGCTTTTGAATCTTGTCAGCCTTCTTGCCCAGACCGTACTGCATACGGTCATACAGACGCTTGGCCTTCTTCGACATCATAGTCTTGGCCAGCTCCTTGAGCTCCGCGGCCTCCTCCTCCTTCTTGGCACGCTTCGACTTCTTCTCGGTGGTAGCAGCGTCCGCCTTGCGTTTCAGCGACGACATTTTCTCCTCCTCCTCCTCCTCCTCCTCCTCCTCCTCTTCCTCCTCTTCCTTCTCCTCATCTTCTTCCTCTTCCTCCTCCACTTCTTCCTCATCGTTATCGCTACCCTCCTTTTCAGCATTCTTGCCGTCCATCTCAGCCTTCAGGTCAGCGGCGTAAGCCTCCTCCTGTCCCTCCGCATCTTCGTCTTCGGAGTCTGAAGCACCTTCGTCGCCCACGGCGCCAACCTCGCGCAGCACCTGCGAGGCCGACTTGAGCTTCTCCAGCTCCTTGCGGTACTCGGGGGTGTAGCCTTCCTGTTCGTCGTTCACGAAAGGCGAAAGGTGCGGAGGCAGCTCCGCACCAGGAACGTAACGCGTCAACGGCAGCAGAACGCCGTTGTTGACCGAGTCGAACACCCACTGAGGCTGCACGTACTCGCGGTTGAAGTAACGATGGCCCTGGTGAGGACGATCCATGATGTGGTGCGTAATACGCGTGCTCTTCTCATCGAACGGTGAGCCGGCACCGTCCCAGCCGAGAGTGGCGCCGTGCGAGCGCAGCACCAGCTCAAGGCAGGCCGAAGGCACCTCACGAGAGAGGAAGAACGTCAGACCGCTGAACAGACTCTTCTCGCTGCGCTCCTTGCGCTGCTCGCTGTAAATCTGTGCAGCAAGCTGGTTCGACGCGAAGGCAGCCTCGAGCGGTTCGCTCATCTCGCCATACGCCGCTTCCTCCTCATCCTCATCGTACTCCTCGACAGGGTTAGCGACCTCCTTGGCAATAGCGCCGCTCAGCGTCTTGATACGCTTCTCGGAGTCCTTCTGCTGCTTCGAAATGTCCTTGGGGGCCTCCACCTCGTCCTCGTCCTCGTCGTCCTTCTCCTCGGCATCCTCCATGTTCTCGTCCTCCTTAACACGCTCGAGCTCCAGCGCCGCGAGCTGCGCGCCAGCGGCGTCCAGCTGCAGGTTGATCTTGGGTGGGTAGGCCACGCCGATCTGCATGTAGAGCTGGGCGTTGACGAACTTGAGCAGCACCTCGTAGAACTCTAGGAAGGTGAGCATGACGCGCACGTCCACGCGCTTGTCCACGGTGGGGGTGAACTGGTGGGGCACGAGCCACGTGATGGTCTGGCCCTGCACGTTGGCCTGGAAGTAGATGCCCTTGATGCTCACGAAGACCTTGGTGAGCGCGCGCGTGGCGACGATGTAGTTCTGCCACTCGCGCACGAGGCGCAGGCACATGCCGGTGACCTCTGCGTGGATGCCGTTGCCCGTGGGCATGAGCGCGAAGAGGTGCACGAGGCACAGCGCGTCGTCGAGGTCGCCCAGCGCGTCCACGAAGCGCGGGTAGCGCTCCTTGACGATGTGGTCGAGCTCGTACGTGGGTCGGTTCTCGTGCTTGCGCTTGGCGTCGGCGTAGTCCTTCTTGCCCATGGCCTTCTTGACCTTCTTCATGAAGGTCTTGAAGGCGCGGAACTTGTCGAGCACGGGCTCGTGCGCCAGGAACATGACGTCCTTGATGTAGTAGTACGTCTTGTCCTTGCCCGACGGCTTCTTCTTGGGCTCGCGCGGGTAGATGCCCTTGAGGATGCACAGGCGGCGGAAGTCCTTGAGCGACACCTGCAGCCGCTTGAGCGCCTGGCTGCGCGTGATGTAGTTGGCGGCCGAGCCGCGCATGCCCTTGCGCTGCTCCTTGCCGAGCTTGGCCAGGCGGCGCTTGCTGCCCATGGCATCGGTCTGCTTTGCCTTGATGGACTTGAGCTTCTTCTTGCCCTTCACGCGCTTGGTCGGCATGGCTGCTGCTGCTACTGCTGCTACTGCTACTGCTACTGGCGGATGGCTACACCAGGTTGCGTGTCAAAGGCGAAGTGCGTGGGCTCCAGTCGTTTGGGGCGCACGTTGGTGTGGCGCACACGACGGCGTCAGTAGGTGACCCGCTTTAGTGACGGGCGTTGAAGCGAGCTGGCCAATCAATCGTCGAGCAAGAAGAAGAAGAAGAAGAAGAAGAAGAAGAACGAGAGTCGTCTCCTTCGAAAGAAAGAAACATTCCTATTTTCTGATGGGTCGAGGTGGTTGGTTATAGAGAGAGAGGGAGCGAGTGGCTGACTGACTGTTACGGTAGTCGATGGGACGGATACTCGCGCGTCCACAAGTTGCTCTCGCCCTCGATGCTCATGCCACCGCACGAGGGCGCAGCTCCAGCGATGAAGAAGCTCAAGTACTGGAAGGATCGGCCGCGATGCCCAACCGCTTTGAAGAGGAACCCCCAAGCCAAGCCACCCATGTTCCCCCCAGCACCAACGATGCCTGATGTCACGCCCGTGTGTCGAGGGGAGACGTAAGGCACGATGCCGTAGGTGCTGCCGGTTCCCGCTTGTACGAAGATACCGAAAGCCACCAGGAGAGGAATGCTCCAACCCAATACCCGGATCTGGCTAAAGATGAACAAAAGTACCGCCTCGCCTGCCAGCATGACGCATTGGACTACAATTCGTCCTTTCATTTCGAAGTGCCGATTGGCTACATCCGACAAGTATCCCCCAACTGCACGTGCGAATATGCACATCAAGCCGAAGCAGGACGAAATTGCACTGGCTTTTGTCTGGGAAAGCAAACGGCATGAGTCCTCAGTCGCCAAGGGGTCGCAGTGTGATCGCTTGAAGTCTTCGTAGTAGTAGAGGCTGAGAACATTGTGCACTTGGATTTCGACGCCGAAGCAGCAAGCGTATTGAAAAGCGAGGATCCATGTTACAGGAAGCCGCGCTACGGTCATAAAGTCCACGTACAGGTCTCGATGGGGTCGTGTTGCCATTGCGTGGTTCTTTTTCAAACCCACGTAGTTTCCACGGGGACAGTCGTCCGAGAACAGGTAAGTACAAATACCAATGATCACCATCATGACAGCTGGAAACAGCAGCGTAAGGCGCCACCCGACATTATCTGAGATCGTGCCGTTCAACGTGATCATTTCGAAGACCAGTGGGGTGATAAGGTACGTGACACCTGCACCGAGGTTTCCCCATCCAGCTGAAATAGCGTTGGCGCTACCAACAACCTCGTTTGAAAACATCGTCGACGTCCAATATGCAGTGGCCACGAACGTGCAGCCACCCAACCCAATAAAGAAGCGCACAAGCATGAACCCTGAGTAGTCGATTGCTAGTGCTGCCGAAGCTACTGGGATAGCCCCGAGCACTAAAAGTACGGTTTGCACACTGCGAGCACCATAGCGGTCGCATAACGGACCGACAACAAGGCGACCAACGATGGTACTGGACAGAGCAGCAATGTTCGTGTTGGCAATTTGGTCTTCCGTGAGTATAAGCTGCTTTTTTATAGTGGGCATGAGTGGCGGGATAGAGAACCACCCAAAGAATGCGATGAAGAAGGATATCCACGAAAAGTGGAAAGCTCTCATGTGCGGCCGCGCAAAACTGAAAAGCCGGATTTCAGTGGCTTTGTTGGCTTGAAGCGGGTCGGTAGATATATCAAACGATTCTCGAACACTGTGAAAGCCTCCACTTCCGAGGTGGTGTTGATAGCTACCTTGTATGTTTTCAGGTGTCACTACCGAGATGTCCTGGGTACACTCACTGATTCTGTCGTGACTAGTTGGCACTCGGATCGCAGTAAGTCGCGGGTTCTTATCGTCAAAGTACTCGGCCATCTTCACTGGTTGAGGCTAGTCCTAGTTGGCTGTGCGAAGCCAGATGAAAAGTGAATCCGCCGTAAGCCAATTTGTTTGCTTGCGGTACCACCCAGTGGAATGTACCAGGTAGTTGCATCGTAATGTTACTGCTCGCAAATATGGTGGAAGTGAGACCTTCATCATGGTGAGGCAATGCACATGGGTGTTCTGCCCTTAGATTTGAATTTCGGGATGGTTAGACAGACATCCATCGGATCGCTTGCTGGGCCACGGAGAAAATCAGAGCGATTAGCCGAAAAGGTGCAGCAAGAAACAGAGCTCAACTGGACCGAACTAGGTTCCTACAGTTGTGTAGTACCGACTTACTTACTACAGCATGTGATGCTCGCAACTATATGCCTTAGGCATCCGCGCACTTAGGCAATACGTCTACCCCCGATCTCTGCATGAGCTGATTGATACCTTGAACGCAGCGTAACTTTACCCGACTTCTCAAATCGGTAAGTGATCAACTACGAATTCATCGTGAGGATGTCCATGTTGACAAAGGTGGTGTCGAAACGAAATAAATTCGTTTGAGCAATGATGGAGCATTTGCTTAGGCACCTGTGGAGGGTGGTAGTCACTTTATTTTCGCAGCATGACGCATCTGAGCGATTCGCTCCAGTAATGACTTCAGGGCCCACGACTTGGGCACCCTACGCTCAATTAGTCACGCTTCCGCTTGAGATCACGGGCCACCTGACGTTTGCTGTGTCCAGCTACTGACCCACTTGATGCTGGCCGTGCAGCCGCAGGGGATACACTCGAGCCAGGTCATCAGAAGAAGCTATCACGTTAAAACAGAACAGCCAGGGTGGAGGAGTTGACCCAGCTGGATTTGCCACGTCTTTCATTTGCGATGTCAAGTACACAGGATCAAGTCCGACTCGTTCCGTTCAGCATCAAGCAGGATGGTCCGCCTAAGGATTCCAGGAAGAGGTCTTTTTCCTTCGATGTTTATGTGGCTGTCGCCCTGGGTGCTGCGCTGGAGAAGGTCTCTGGACTGTAGCGACTCCATGTAGAGGCTTTTCACGATCATTTCGCAAGGTCTCGAGTGTCGAACACTTCAACGACCATGGTCTATCACCACAATCACGACTTCAGTTATACTCCTCAATGGCGCGCTTCACCGAGAAGTAACAGCCGCCAGCCATCTGCGCGTTCAGCACGTGACTGCTTCGCGCCCACACTGCAGGAGCTAGGGTCATGTCCCCCTCCCGAGAATCGCCGCGAACGAACACGGACTATCACTGTAGTGGATTTGGAGCTCCCCGAGAGCAAGCGTGACAGCACCAGCTACCAGGTCGCTGTGTCTACTGCTTCTCACCGCCACCAGGAATTTCATCACCGTGTCAACTCTTCAAACCGGCCGTCTTTCACGCTTTTCACAGACCCACTTCAAGCTGACAGAGCTACAGAAATTCGCCTCTTTAGCTTTGCGCGGCCTCACATGCGAGCGTTCCACTTGGCCTGGATATCATTCTTCGTTGCCTTCTTTGGATGGTTCTCAATTCCACCGCTTATGCCTACTATCAAGAAGCAACTCAAACTAACTCAAGCCCAGGTGGACAACTCGAACATTATATCGCTCGCGAGTACCATCGTAGGCCGTCTTCTTGTCGGGCCGCTGTGTGATCGCTACGGCGCCCATATTGTACAAGCTGCTCTATTGGTGATCGGTGCAATTCCTGTCGCATCTGCGAGTTTGGCTGTGAACTATGTTGGCTTCATGTGTGTCCGTTTTTTCATTGGGCTTGTCGGGTGCTCGTTTGTGTCGACAGCTTACTGGACGTCCACGATGTTTTCAAAGGAAGTCGTCGGAAGTGCGAATGCTATCACTGCTGGGTGGGGAAACCTAGGTGCTGGCGCTACGTACTTGGTCACACCATTGGTGTTTGATCTAGTGACCTTGCATGGTGGAGTGTCCGATAATTCTGGCTGGCGAATCACTCTTTTATTTCCTGCATTACTGATGGTTGTCATCGGTGTGTGCACGTACTTCTTTTCTGATGATTGCCCTCAGGGCAACTACATTGAAATGAAGAAAACGCACGTGATGGCTGAGAGACCCAAGACTGATATGGTTCGCGGGTTCTTGACGGTGGCAAAGATGCCGGTCGCCTGGATCTTGGCCTTCCAGTACGCCTGCTGCTTCGGCGTGGAGATTCAAGTTCATAATGTGTTAAGTTTGTATTACTTCGAGGACTTCAAGAAGGCGGGGTGCGAGCCAGCGACGGACGAGGATAGTTGCCGTCTTCTGTCCCAAACCAAGGCGAGCCTAATCTCATCCTGCTTTGGGCTTATGTGCATTTTTGCGCGTGCGATTGGCGGCTACATTTCGGACGTCTGCAATCGCCACTGGGATATGAAAGGCCGTATATCTGCTCAGCTGGTCTGCCTCACGGGGCAGGCCATATTCCTCTACATGTACAGCCACATCCGTGCAGTGGAATGGAGCGTCCCCTGTCTGGTTAGCTTCGGCTTTTTCGCGCAAGCTTCAACTGGCACTACGTATGGAATCGTGCCGTACATTTGCCCGGACTACACTGGCGTGGCGTCTGGAATCGTTGGAGCTGGGGGGAACATGGGGGGACTCATGTGGGGATTCCTGTTCAAGATCGTCGAGGATCGAGCTTTGTCGTTCCGATATTTGAGTTTTTTTGTCATTAGCTCGGCCATTTTGTCAGCTTTCATTCGTGTTCATGGGGAGCGATCGCTTTGGAGTCGAGAGCCGTCGCGGTACACTCGCCGCCGTACCGATCAAACCATTCAAGCCTTTTATGTGTGACGTGTAGTTTAGTATTTGTTCAGTGTCGTAAGAAAACACAAATCTTTGTTAATAAGTCCACACAACGTGATGCTTAAGTACATAGTCATTTGAAACCAAGCAACGTCACCACAAACGCCAAGCTGCATCTCCGTGGACGTAGTCTGAAACACAAAGAGCACATGCTTATGATCAAGCACACAGCGTAGTGTTGGTCTCAATGTTTTCGAGTTGACGCTCTCCCCCAAGTCACAGCCGTTTCGAAGCACGATGCGCGTCAGCAGCCCAGATCACCAATCCAGGCGCTTGAGTCGATCTGGAACGGGTTGTCACCACAGCTTCGGCGGCTCAAGCCAGACTCGCACTGGAGCTTGAAGCGACGTTCGCGCGTGATTTTCAGTGAGTTATCTCAAATAGCGAGCGAAATCGTTCACGAAATCGTCGATTGATTTCTGCACGAGCATGGCCCAGCACCGCTCCATCAGTGACGGATGCAGAATCCCATGCAACCCAACTAGCTATTGGCCGGAGCTGCCGCTGAGTTCAGCGTGTTCAACCGCTGCCCCGTGTGGACAACGGGACGAAACGACCGAAAGTCCACCATGGCAGTCGAACTCGCCCCCTGACTCCGAACTGCATGTAGTCGACGCTTGTGGCACCGCGCGCAAGAGCACGACACCAGGAAGATCTGGTGACCCCGGCGCAGATACACCCACTGGACTTTTTGCGCTCGAACCAGCAAGTGCCTCCCTGACGTCATGACCCCGAACCTTGACTATCACGTTGAGCTGCAAACGCCAAGCAATGCCGAGGCTGGCGGTTTTCATCGACGCACGAACTTTGACCTCCAAACCGACCCGGACCAAGCTGACCGTGCCACGGAGATCAAACTCTTCACTGCTGCTCGGCCGCACATGCGTGCCTTTCACTTTTCCTGGCTGTCGTTCTTCATCGCCTTCTTTGGCTGGTTCTCCATCCCGCCGCTCATGCCCACCATCAAGAAGCAGCTCAAGCTCACACCTGCGCAAGTGAGTAATACCAACATCGTGTCGGTGGCCAGCACCATCGTCGGGCGTGTAATTGCTGGTCCCATGTGCGATAAGTACGGCGCGCGGACAGTGCAGACCGTGCTCCTGGTTCTGGGTGCCATCCCTGTGGCTTCGGCTGCCTTTGTTGCGAACTACAGCGGGCTCATGGTGGTTCGACTCGTTATTGGTCTAGTGGGCTCATCCTTCGTTGCCACTGCGTACTGGTCGTCGGTGATGTTTTCAAAGGAAGTCGTGGGCACGGCCAACGCCATCACCGCTGGCTGGGGGAACCTCGGCGCTGGCGTCACATACCTCATTACCCCACTGCTCTTCGATCTGGTCACTATTGACGGGGCGGTGTCTGACAGCTCCGGCTGGCGTATCACCCTCGTCTTTCCAGCCGTGTTCATGGTGTTCGTGGGCGTGATGCTGTATTTCTTCAGTGACGATTGCCCCCAGGGAAACTACGCCGATCTGAAAAAGGCAAATGCCATGAGCATCGCGGCCACCAAGCCCGAGATCGACATGAAGGCAGCTCTGTGGGCGGTAGCGAAAAAGCCTGCCACTTGGATTCTTGCTCTCCAATACGCCTGCTCTTTCGGTGTAGAGCTGCAGGTGCATAATGTGCTGAGTCTGTACTACTACGAAGATTTCAAGCGATCGGACTGTGATCCATCGACGGCTACAGATGCATGCCGCATGCTGACGCAGACCAAGGCTGGCCTCATCTCATCGCTTTTTGGTCTCATGTGCATCTTTGCCCGCGCTGCCGGCGGCTACGCGTCGGACATCGCCAACAGCCGCATCGGAATGCGTGGCCGCATTTTGGTTCAGTTCATTGCTTTTGCCGGGCAAGCCCTGTTCCTGTACTTGTACAGCACAACGCAGCACCTGGCATCCAGCGTTCCCCTGTTGATCATCTTCGGCTTCTTCGTGCAGGCGTCCACAGGCACGACGTATGGAATTGTGCCGTATGTTCTACCCGAATACACGGGTGCAACGTCTGGCATTGTTGGCGCCGGTGGCAACGTAGGCGGACTATGCTGGGGCTTCCTGTTCAAAGGAGTGGGCAAGCGTGCCTTGTCGTTCAAATATCTGAGTATCTTCGTGGCAGTGGCTGCTCTTGCGACGGTGGGTACTCACATCGACGGGAGGGCTCAATCTGGTCCTCGACCACGAAAAGCGTCGAGAAGGACGCTGGCAGCGCTGCCCCCACCGAAGGCGAGGACAGTGTACACCTCCCCTCTCGTTCGGCCTTCTGAGCCTGACAAGACGTGCTGTTGCTCTGAGCAGCACCTCAATACATATCTACCTTTCTCTTCAGTGTATTGGACGTACTACTCGGTTTCGTTAAATTTTCTGTCTGCTCCTCGACACTGTAGTAAGGCACTTTTCTTTGGCTGGGCATTTGATGCCTCCTACTATTTTCACTTTCACACACACACACGCCAGCAGGAAACATGGGTACTACATCGTGGTACGGATTATCATCACAACAAGAAAAAGGGTTGATACTACAGTACTGATCACGTTGTAGCGTTCATAGCAGAGCTCGGAAAATACCATACTATATTCTACGGCCTAGAAACACACAGCGTAATAAGTAATTCCGTACACTAAGAAACAATAGTTAATTATTGGCAAATACTTAACTTATTGCTTCCTTCTCATAGTGCTGGCATCTCATCATTTATATTTGCTGGTACACCTCTTGAACCGTGGTTACATCCCAGTATGTTCTGTTCGCACGAAGAAACACCAGCATTTCGAAATTCATGGGCAGTAGGGAGGCGCGCTGCGGAGTTAGCACCTG
>BSXT01001524.1:0-50849 GCA_030267785.1 Phytophthora fragariaefolia
CTTGTATGCTAGCTACATTATAGACTGTGAAATCGCGCGCGTTAGCACAAGTCCCTTATTACGACTAATAAAGGCTCAAACATATCTAAATAGCGTCGGCTAACTCGTAAAAATGAGCGAGATACGGCCCCCAATGTGGGTGGCCGATCTAACTTGTCGCCGAGTGTATAGTTGGCCACCAATCCTCTGATGACCGACCTCTGATTGCACACGTGTACCGGAATTGTCAAAACACGGTGGGTTCCGCGCGGCCACAAGAAGCGCCTCTCTTAACAAAGCCACCTATCCTAGTCTGCCGTCAACTTGGTAGTGTCGCCGTCGAGCTTCTGCCAAACTTGTAGAAATAGTAGTAATAGTGCAGCCTGAAGTAGTACGACGAAGTGCTCGTCCAATCTAGTTCAATGATGCGGATGCATGAAGCTTGTTGGCGCCACCCCGCTCTCTGATTGGCTCTCTGGTTTAACGCTGGACGCTCGCCATCAGTCTCAATTCTGCGATCCTAATGGCGGAGCAGCTCGCCACGCGCCTGAACGGCTTCGACCAGCCCACGGTCTGGCACGAGTTCACGCCGCTGGCCCTGGAGCACAAGGCCGTAAACCTCGGTCAGGGCTTCCCGGACTGGCGCTGCGAGGACTTCGTCAAGCAGGCGGCCAAGGATGCGCTGGACGCCGATTTCAACCAGTACGCGCGCCCCCAGGGCCACAAGAAGCTCGTGGAGGTGCTGGCCAAGAAGTATTCCAAGGAGCTGAACCGCGAGATCAATTGGACCAATGAGATCGCCGTGGGCGTGGGCGCCACCGAGACCATCTACGCCGCGGTCAACGCCTTCGTGCAGCCCGGGGATGAGGTGGTCGTGTTCGAGCCGGCCTTTGACATTTACACGGCCCAGGTGCAGATGGCCGGCGGCGTGTGTCGCTACGTCCCGCTGCACGTGCGCACGTGTCAGCAGACTGGCGCCAAGGAGTTCTACATTGATGAGCCGACGCTGGCTGCTGCCTTCTCATCCAAGACGCGCGCGGTGCTGCTGAACAACCCGCACAACCCGACGGGCAAGGTGTTCACGAAGGACGAGCTGGAGCTTATTGCCAAGTATGTGCGCCAGTACCCTCGGGTCATTGTCATCTCGGACGAGGTGTACGAGCACATCTTGTTCGATGGCAACAAGCACGTGCGGGTTGCCAACATCGACGGCATGTGGGAGCGCACGCTCACCGTCTCGAGCGCCGGAAAGACGTTCTCTGTCACGGGATGGAAAGTGGGTTGGGCCATCGGACCAAGCAACTTGATCAAGGGTATTTACCTTGCCAATAACTGGATCCAGTTTAGCGTGGCCACCCCCTTCCAGGAGGCTGTCGCCAACATGCTGGAGCTGGCGGAGAAGCCGTATCAAGGCTTCCCGACCTTTTACGCCTTTGTCGCTGACCAGTACAAGCAGAAGCGTGACCGTCTTAGCCGTGCGCTGGTGGATGTCGGTATCATCCCTATCACGCCGGGTGGTGGCATCTTCCTGTACTCGGATATTTCGGCCGTGAAGGTCCCCGAGAGCTTCGTTGAGCCGGGAATGACGTACGACTGGGCGTTCTGCCGCTGGCTCACGATCACGAAGGGTGTGACGGCGATCCCAAATACTGCGTTCTTCTGCCCCGAAAACAAGGTAGAAGGCAGTCAGTGGGCTCGCTTTGCCTATTGCAAGACTGATGAAGCCATTGAGGAGGCCATCAAGCGTCTAGCCAAACTCCACGACCCGTAAGGGTTAGCAATGCTGTGACGGACGTGCTACCTCAGTCAAGCATTTAAGAAAACGCCAGGGTACCATGTTCTTGTAGAGTTTTTTTTTCGATGAGAGAATACAACGAAGCTATTACGGCTTTCACTTTTTCATCGTGCAGCTCAGTGTCAATTGCAGCTTGCCGACATGATTAGCATTGATCACCTGAGCTATTTGCGTCGCAGAGCATTCTGAATACACACTCAATGCCCTGCCGATTTGTTGCCCGCTCCATCACGCCCGCTTCACCGTGTCGCTGTTTGCCCTCTGCATCAAGATGGCTGCTTCAACGCTCCACATGCTGGCGCCCTGCATGCTGGTGCTGTTGTCCGACGTGCAAGCGCAGTCGAGCCTCGCGTCCTCTGCGTCGGCAGGAGACATCTCAGAGGTAAACATTACCATCACTACCGACATCTGCAGCGAGGACGAGTACTCCAACGACTGCTGGTACCCCGTGTCCTGCAAGGGGTGCCTGGCTCGCACGGGCTGCGCCATCGAGGTTTCAACGGGTCATTGTGTGGCGAGCTCGACCTCCACCACCTCGGACGTTGCGAGCTCCAGCCTCTCCAGCGCTTCGTACTTCCTCAGCGGCGAGACAGAGTACTGCAGCGGCATTGACCCGGCCTGCTTCACTTGTCGTCGCGGCAAGGCGCCTGCGGTGTGTTTGGGCTCGAGCGGGTGTGTGTGCGTATCGCAATGTGAGCGAATTTCGACGCAAGCAACCAAATGCCTACCCAGCTCGGTGGGAGGCCTGAGCTCGGCCAGCCTCATCGCTGCGGCGGCCGTGATCCTGCCGCTGGTCACCTTCTTCATCTTCAAGGGCAGTCCCTGCTCCTTGGGCTGCAGCTGGCGGCGGAAGAAAGCCAAGAACCTCCGCAGCCTTCCCGGCAGCCTCAAGCTCGACGCCTGGCGGACCCACCTCAACGAGCGTGCCGACCCCGTGGACGACCGGTTTGCCGATCTCGAGTTGCGCTCGTGCTTCGTACCCATGAACTCCACGCTCGGGGAGAGCAGGCGCCAGCAGGGCGGCGCAGAGACCGGTGACGTGCATGTTGAAGCTGGCGCCGACGACGTCTCGCGCGCCGTGGCGGCGACGGATTTGCCGCCTTCGCCCACCGCGCACCGCCACGCAGCAGCCGACGCGGGGGCAGCAGAGCAACGGGGCACTGCCGTCGAGCTCGTGTAGGCCGCCAGCGTACTGTGATAGCTTACATACCTGTAGCACTTGACACCTCTAAAAGCTGCCTGACTGCTGATCGATTCTGATTATTATTCCGTCCTTTTATGCCCTCCAGAGGCGCGTCACCTGGGCGCGTCGATCATCCATTCGCCACGCTGATTCGCCTGCACCTCTTCAGGGTGATGCGGCCGGCAGTTCAATTTGAACTGCGCTCCAAGGCAAGGATGCTCTAAGGGAAAAATCAACTGACACTTTCCGTTTTGCTCAATTTGCAAGGGGAAGATCGGTGACTTGGTACGCCGCGCTTGGTAAAATTGTGGATGATGATCCGCTTCAGGACCCCCCTCCTCGCGGCTGCGCTGCTGCTGCTGCTGCTGGCGCGCCCGGTGCTCGCCGACACGTGCAGCCGCATCAACGACGCCTACTCGTCTTGCCAGCTCTCGGCGATGTGTTCCCGCTGCGTCGCCACCTCGGTGCGTCTCTCGGTCTTGCACATGATGCGTCGGGCTCCTCGTGCTAACCTCACCCGTGTGTGCCTCCTGCAGGGCTGCGAGTATAACCTCATGGACTCCACGTGCACATCGGCCTCGTCCGTGGCCTCCAACTCGTCGGCGGCAACAACTTACTGTAGCGACAGCGACAGCGTCTGCTCCACGTGCACCGTGAGTGCCTCCAAGCCCACGTGCACCGGTGAGGACGGCTCATGCCTCTGCCCGTCGCTTTGCGACATCGTGTCTTCGGAAGACTGCAGCAGCAGTAACAGCAGCTCCACCTCGAACACCAAGAGCGATGGCCAAAGTTTCAGTCTGATCTACGTGGCCGTCGCGTTCGGCGCACTGTGCATCATGGCTGTGCTCTACATGCAGCGCAAGCATGCGGAACGACGCGTGGAGCACCACATCAGCCTTGTGCGCCAGGAAATGGAGTCGCGGCGCGAACAGCGCCGACGAGAGCGGGAGATGCTCCGCGCGAGACGCCCCGAGCTGGCATTGAACTTGGAGACGTGGCGTGACCACGTTGAGATCCACAAGCCCCAGATGTCCAAGGTCGAGCTCGACACATGCTACTACCTTATGATGCAGGACGACAAGGAGAAAGATGGCAAGAAGGGTAGCGACAGTGGATCGGAACGAGATGCAAAACTTGGTGTTGGCGCTATCGCCTCTCCGATTGCGAGTGGTGTGTCGGAGCCTACATTGCTTCACAGCCCCATGCAACCGACAGCTCCATATTTTGCCATGAGGGAGGAGTACCCGAGCAACACGACTACTGCTGGGTCTGACAGTGGGGACGAGGACGAGGAGAAGCCTGAGGTGGCTATTGACGTGGACCAGCTGACCGGCAGGAGGTAGTATGAACGTTTTGGTGTGGCGTATCTCCCTGTGAGATTTTGATCCTAATTGTATGCAGCACTTGCTTAACTCAATATGAAAGTAAGACGCTAATGCATAACACTGCTTTTGAAGTACTTTCCAACGACTTCAGCTGAAGGTAACTGCGAACAATGTGTAACTCGGATAGCATAGTAGGTGAACCCAAGATGCAAGTTGCAGCGGCACACACTTTATCGGTTAATCTCTTGATCAGGACATCAGTTGGAGTTGTCAAGCCAGATCTCGGTCACGCTGCTTCAGTTTGTTGCTCGACAACATGGAGAGACCGCAGTTGGCCAATACGTACACGTAGTCACGTAGTATTGTCTACACCATAGCGTGTACGCCCATGAGCAACTTATTTATATTTTAATAAGTGTAATATAAATAAGTTGCTCATGGGCATATTATGTGGGCAACATGGACCGATCCCGGTTGGTGCAGCAGTGAAGCACTCGCCCCCCCCCCCCCGGAGACAGACTTCGGGCCGTCGAACGAGATTAAAAGTGTAGTGAACAGCCTACTGCACAAGCTTGACATGACTCACACCTGTCCTTCCAGAGGGGGTTACCGGCAACCTCTGTGGCTCCTAGACTGTGAGCGACATGGTCCGAACGCGTTAACGCCCATACACATGAACAATCCGCTTTAACTGAACCAGCATAAACGTTTGCCTCAAGATACTGCTGACACGCCGCGATAGTCCCTGACCCGCCTCCTTCCAGCTTGAACTTGCCTTGAGCCGGTGCGTCGTCCCAGAAAGGCTTGCCCACACATCTCATTCTGGCCCAAGGTCCTTGAAGCGCGAGGTGGTACTATCCTCCACCGCGAGAGACACGAGGCCAAGTGATGCTCGGGCCATCGCTGCAGCGCAGTTGGGCATTTGCAGAGACTGGAGCAGGTCGTCATAGACAGCAGCGCACGAGGACGCAGTATCGCGGTTTTCGCGCTCGCCGTCGTGGCCCCGCAGACGAACGCAGCGCGCCTGGGTGCAACGATCCCGGAGTCGAGCACGTGCAGCCGCATCAGCTCCGAGTACACAGCCTGCAAGGTGCAGAGCATGTGCTCGCTGTGCATCACGACTGGGATCTGCCAATTCGACGTCGAGAGCTTATCGTGCGAGGCGAAGAGCGCCGAGACCGTTGCGAATGGCACAGCGACGACATACTGCACCAGCAACGACACCGTCTGCTCAATGTGCAACGCCACTGCTGCCGATCCGATCTGCACGGGGGAGGACGGCGAGTGCATCTGCCAGTCGCTGTGCTCGGTCATCCAGCCGCTTGACACGAGCGATTGCTCCAGCGATGGGTCCGCCGTTGTGTACATCGGTATCGCTGTGGGCATGGTCTGCATTGCGCTCGCCGTCCTCTTTGCGGCCAAGTGTAGAAGGCGGTACCTCCGGCTCCTGAGGCAGCGCTCGTTCGAGTCGCAGTATCGGCGCGAGAGCGAGCTACTGCGGATGCGGCAGCCTCAGCTAGCACTGACCCTGGTCGGATGGCGCGACACCCTCGAGATCAACAAGCCGGAAATGCACAAGCTCGGCGCGTGTTCCTACGTGATGAACCAAGATGAGGAATGCGGCTCGACCGGTGCGGTGGCGGCAATTTCTGCTGGCAATGTAGAGCCGAGCACGTCAATGGAAACCAGCTCTACGCTCAGCGAGATTGTCCAGTCCCCGGTCCGGTACCAGGAAGGCGAATGCGACTATAGCGCCATGGCCGAGCAGCGACGATAAATTTTGAGCTAAGCAAGTAAGTCGGTGGGTGGCCTTTAGTAGAGTAATGGATAAGCATGTTAGCGCAACAACTCGGTCAAATGAATGCCAGTCGTGGATAGCAAGTCAAGGGTGTACATCATGTACACCCATGTACATGTACACGCATCAAGTGTCGGACCTTCTGCTTGGTCTATGGGCAGTTGCACGGACAAGTGCTTGTTGAAGACCCGCGTAAATTCTGTCGCGATGCTCCCCTGCCACAATGGATTGCTTGTTTGGAACCGCCCTGCACTTCCCGGTAAACTGTAGTGACTCCCTACTTGGGAGGAACCACATGCGCCTGGCTGCGGATCGCGGTTTCATCGAGTATGCTGCAGAAATAGCGAAAGTGTTGCTTGGCTGCTTGCATGCATGGAGCCCTTATCAGCTACAGGTGGCCGCGTCGTGCCCAAGCTACACTTGCTCAATGCTGGCATAGATACTGAGAGTCGACACTCCAATAATGCTGTTCACCGCGGCTCCACAAGTGAACGACTTCCGCATCGACCATCACGACGGCATCCTGAGTCATCGGGACAACCGCGAGTAGGCGGCAAAGTCATGCCCGCACGAGTTTCAGCGGCGTCGATGGAATTCCTCGAGTCACCAGTACTGCCGCCGATGCAGCTCCGACCAATGGCGGGGGCTATCCCAAGTAGCAGTTCGTCGACTCGGCAGGTACCGGAGGCCGATTCTAATGACGGGAGTAAAACTCACCGAAACACCGAAGCTGAGTTTCACGTTTTGCATCCCGCGATTGATGAGCTCGCAGACGAACGTGGTGAGGACTTGGCACGTCTGCTGCTGAGTCGATGGTCGATTCATTCCGGAGAAGAGCAGTTCGCTTCTATCTCACTTTTCTGTGAGATGAAGCTCAACGAAGCAAAGCGTATGGCATCGTGGGCTGAAGCGCCCAATCGGTTTTACACAGTTGTGTGTTGTCAACTACTCGAGAAATATATCACGCGGTTAGCAGCGAACAAAGGCTTCCACAGCAATGCAGAACCGGCTGTCGGCCAGAGTATTGCCTTCTTGCAGCGAATTCACGCTGAGCTGGTAACATCAATATTTGTACCGCCTACTCAAGCCCAAATCCAGGATCACGCAGCTTCGTGGGGAAGGGTCGACTACGAACACCGAACACCCTACTTCACGGTCAGTAGTGTACGTTGTCTTTCTGTGGTAGTACCACCGGCTCATGCATTTGTGCATTCGGTTCTATCAGGAATTCAAACGACTGCGTCGCAAAACACAAGCCCTAGTTGCCACAGTTCGCGAGCGCGAAGGTGCACGAACAACACGCCAACAGCTGCCAACTAAAGTGAGCAAGCTAGTCGCGCATCTTGCCTGGCGCCGAGATCGACAGATTCTCACTTTAATATTTCGTGGGTGGGCCAACGCGATGGCCACTCAACGCCAAATTCGGGCGGTAGGTACTGCTTGCAAAGGCATCCGACCCCAAGCAACACGAATACTCACGTCTTTTGCTTCATTTGCATTGGAACTAGCTTAAAATTCAAGCCTTCCAGTCTATGCGTAAGATGAATCTAACTGCGTGGTTCAGGGTTTGGCGCATTGAAGCGCTGAGACGAGCATATCAGCGCGAGAGCGCTGATTATCAAGCGATGCTCTCGGTCACAGCTGCCTCCCTGAGCAGAAAAGATATCGCTATCGCAGAGGCAGAAGCTAAGGTAGCGTCCATGGCTAGAATCATCGATAGCTTGACTGAGTCCAATAAGCAATTATCGCACCAAGTTGATCAGTTGGAGAATCTATCAGCCGCTGCTGCTTTCGCCAATGGTGGCGATGTGAGTGGTGACAACCGCTGCAATAGCTACGGCTTCGTTGAAAATGACACCAGTAGACCCCGCGTCAGCGATGACGGTACTATACCACATACCCGGAGGAGAGACGTTAATTATGAGCGCATTGACACGATGTTATCTCAAGAAGACGACGAGCGTATGGACCGTACCAATCGCATGCTACTGGAGACCATGTTCGGAATGGCGCGCATGGTCGAAACCTGCGCAATTCAGATGTCGAAAGACACAATGGATTCTCTTGAATACCAACTTGACGGTAGTGTATTGCAACAGCTAGCCGAAATGGTAAGTACTCCTTGAATGGTCTGAAATCGCATTCACTTCTCACTCCTTACATTGTGGTATTAACCGTCAGATTCAAACCGAAAATGAGCTGAAAGCTAAGGCAGATGCAGCTGATGGGACCACAAGCCTGACTTCCTTGCAATTTAGCAAAAATGCTGGTGGACGTGCGTCAACTTCAATGCCTTCGTCTTCTTCACTTGCTGCAGCTACACGAACTGCACGACCCCGAGCCGTGACTATCCGTGACCTCGCTCAGATGCCAATCGACACATTACTGCTGTACTGGTTTCGAATGCACTTGAGTTTGTCCTCGTCAGCGGAGAAACCAAGCGACCGCACGGTGAAGAACTTTACGTCGGACCTCGCTGATGGACGCCGCTTTTCATTCCTCCTGCATCGTCTTTTTCCACCTTGGTTTGACGCCACGGTAGGCAAACTTATATTCCTATTACCGTCCATTGTACGTGTTTTCACATATGCTTTAGATGGTGCACGAGCTAGATGTCGATCAAAGACTGCAGAACATCGCTACTTTTCACGAACGCGTGCAACCTCCACTGCCGCAAGTTGTCACTAGTGACAGTATTCACGCAGGTAGCGGCACTGAAAATATTGCCTTTGTCGCAATGCTCTTCGGAACTGCTGTGTACGTACGATTATTATACTCTGCACGATGCTATCCATTCTCTTACTCGTCGTGGGTACTACTGATCCAGTGGCACTGTGCGCAAACTCAACATGGAGAAGCAACGCGGGGACTTTCTTAATTTCGTTACAACGTGGAGGCGCGTGCGTGGTTTACTTCTCGAAGTAAAGCGAATGAACGACAACTACGACGCCGGTATGGTTGCCCACCTTCTAAAGGAGATGCGAATGTGTGAAATGCTTTTTAAGCAGCTCCATTCTGAACTTGACCACATTGCCGTAACATCTAACGAAGCATCCAGCGCACTCTCACAGATTGCGTACAAGGCATTATCATTAACCTGGTCTTGTATCCATGCTCGGGATACGCATCCGCATGCCCCACTGGGCCTTGTAGATGAACGCACTCATGAACGCGTGCGTGAATTTTCCAGGGTGGATGCATCTTGTATTCGTGATTTACTTGTCCTTGACAATGAAAGTGCCTTTAACCACCTTCAAATATCGTCCGCCGCCTCCCTCGTACGCCGCAAAAGCTCTGGTGTAACACCAGTTCTTGTCGCCGGCTCCTCAATGGCACCAGTAGTACCGGAACGTGACGTTGATATTGCTACTGCTGCTGTCCGCCGGGCTCTTCTAGCATACAGCAAAGATCTCAGCGACATCTTCAAACACTACAGGTACGCAGCCTGATCATAGTTTGCTGTACTTGTGCTTACGCTAAAAAATTGTGGTTTCCAGCGCAAGTGGTGGGGCTGGCAGCCTTGCAGCAATGAGCTTGACGGAGTTCAACAAATTTATCAAAGACTGCTTCAATGGGGACAAGCACGTCACCCCAGATATGGCCGAAAGCATTTACAAGGCAGCACTTCAGCTTGAGTCCTTATCAACCCTCGGCCCCAACGAAACCACGGCCACATCACTTGTGCCTTCAGCTACACTGACGACTGCAACCGCAACAACCAATGATGATCCCAGTGCTGACGCCGCGGATGAGGAAGGCCCGGAGCTGTCCGGGCGCCAGTTTGCAGACGCTCTTGTGCGCATAGCCGCAGTTAAGTATGCTCCGATGCCAGCACCTCGGGCATCAGGAAAAGGTGTCCACGCTCGTGCAGCACCTGTACCTGTACTTCCTCTTGATGAACGGTTCCGCCTTCTCATGGAGCAGGATATTCTTCCTCACGCACTGCGATCCCAGCGCGAACTTTTCCGTGCCGAGGTAGCAGAACCAAAGGTTCGTGAAGTTTTACAGCGGCACAAGCCTGTACTTCAGCGTGTGTTTCGCTACTACGCATCGATGCATACTTTACGAGAGCAAAATTCGACACTTTCCCTGGCGGCGTTCATTGTCATGGCTCGTGACTGTAAACTGATTGGGAGCTTTGTGACAGAGCACACGCTTAAGCAGGTTCTCGTGAACTTGCAGCGTGACGAAGGGATTTCTTCTTCACCTCCACCAACACCCGGAGCATTCAGTACTGAGGCTGAGCTGGAGTTGCTGCGCGCAGATTTCAGCGACTTCCAAGAAGCTCTCGCTGCTCTCACTGAGTACGTGGTATGCAACCCTTACGTCCCGTTGCACAAGCGCATTGACCAGTTCCTCCAGGAAATGCTACTTCCACGAGCCCGTCAGAAGAAGAAGCCTGGTGAATAATCAGTTCATCCTCAATCTTGGCGCCATGTTAACCCTGAAACATGAAATAGACGCGAAGAATCCTAACACAACCCTTGCCAGTTCACTCATGAGTAGAGTGTGCTTTCATAGCACACCCTTTTTTCTATTGTCCATCCGGCGCTTAAAAGCCTCGACGACGTTGTGCAGCAACATGGCGATAGTCATGGGTCCCACACCTCCTGGTACGGGCGTGACAGCCCCCGCTACTTCACGCGCCTCAAGAAAATTGACGTCGCCAACGAGCTTAAAGCCGTCAGCATTCGCGTCCCCGTGAAACTCGTCATTCACATC
Organism: Phytophthora fragariaefolia; assembly: GCA_030267785.1. Classification (NCBI taxonomy): domain Eukaryota; phylum Oomycota; class Peronosporomycetes; order Peronosporales; family Peronosporaceae; genus Phytophthora; species Phytophthora fragariaefolia. The sequence continues at coordinate 10,803 of BSXT01001524.1, forward strand.
ACGGACAAAGTTGATGCCAACGTCAATCACCGTGGCCCCAGGCTTCAACCATTCTCCTCGCACAAGGTACGGTTGGCCACAGGCTGCCACAACTACGTCCGCTTGACGCACATATCGCGGCAGGTCCACCGTCTTGGAGTGGCACAGGATCGTTGTCGCGTCTCGCTTCTGAAGCAACATGCTCACAGGGTTCCCCACCAGATTGCTGCGTCCAATGATCACCGCCGTCTTCCCGCGCAGCGGCGTGTGCTGCTCGTCCAGCAGTGCCAAGATTCCCTTGGCCGTGCACGGGATCAGGTACGGGTACCGGCCCCGCATGGCCAGCTCGCCCGCGTTGAACGGGTGGAGGCCGTCCACGTCCTTGTCGTGGCGGATGCGGTCGATGATCTGCTGCGCGTTGAGCTGCGTCCCGGGCAGCGGCAGCTGCACCAAGATGCCGTCGATGTCGGGGTCCTCGTTCAGCTGCTCCACCTTCTGCACGATCGCGTCCTGCAGCAGCAGACAGAGCCAAGAAGGGCCACCGCCGCGTGAGCCGCCGCACCCGTGCCACTCGACCTCCCAGCAACCCCATCGCACCTGCGAGACGCCCTCGTCGAACAGAAAGTTCTCGGAGCGGATGCCCGAGCGCCGGCACGCCGAGTTCTTGTTGCGCACGTACAGCGCCGAGTCCTTGCGGTCGCCCACCATGATGAGCCCGAGCGCCGGCGGCTGCGCACGCAGCCACACACACACACGTCCCAGCGCCGTCAGCCGCGCCGCATCAGCATTGCAATACCGGTATACGAGAGGCCACGCACGCGTCCGTGCTTGGCCGTGAGCGCCGCCACGTCGCCCTGCAGCGCCGCGCGCAGCGCCGTGGCGATGGCCTTGCCGTCGATCACCCGCGCCGCCATGCTACTGTCGGTACCGTAACGGTATTGGCTGCTGCCGGTACCGGTATTAATCAATGTCGGTATTGACTGATGTCGGTATTGACCGGTGTCGGTATTGGGATCCCGGTACGAGCACATGTATCATAGGCATACAAAGTCCTCGATGTCGGCGGTGCAGGTGGCGCGCTCCGCCGCCGTGTGCGCGCAGGCGGAGCTGCAGGGCGCCGTGACGGTGGGCGAGCGCTGCGCCGTGCACCCGGGCGCGAGCGTGCGCGCGCTGGGCGGCCCCATCGTGCTGGGCGCGCGCTGCTTCGTGGAGGACGGCGCCGAGCTGGCCAACGACGGGCCCGGCGAGATGCGCGTGGGGTGCGACAACCTGTTCGAGAGCGGCTGCGTGCTGCGCGGCGCGCGCGTGGGCGACGGCAACTGGCTCGAGCCGCGCGCGGAGGTGCGCGAGGGCGCCGTGGTCGGCAGCAACTGCCTCATCGGCAGCGGCGTCGTGGTGGCCGAGGGCGAGCACGTGCCCGACAACTCGATCCTCGTGCTCGTGCAGACGCCGCGGGGCGGCGCGCGCCGCGTGGTGCGGCAGCAGAAAGACTACCTGGTCAAGACGCACGCGGCGCTCATCCAGAAGTACGCAGACATCTTCGCCAGGGGCTCCAAGAGCCCCTACGCGCTCGAGAAGCACCACGAGCTGCGGCAGTAGAGCCGCCGAGAGAGAGAGAGAGAGAGAGCAGATAATATACTACATGTACTACATGGGATGCTATTGTTGCGGTGATGAGGTTGCTGCTAGGAGGTGACTGTTGGAATCTGGTTCTCGGTGAACGGACGCACGGGTGATTGGCATTTGATTCTTCTTCGGATCTGGAGATGGTAGTGAGGGTGAAGTGGTTATGCTTGGGGGTTATTGTGCTGGTGGTGGGTGGGGGTCTTGCTGGAGCGAGTGCGGGGGACGAGACGGAGACGCAATCGGAGTCTGCAACAGGGAATGGCAGTGTGGCGGAGATGCGATTTCCTGTGTTGTTTGAGGCAATTGTCAATCGCTCGGTGGTGCTAGAGCACTTTCCGGAGACGCACGACCTTCGTGTGCGTCGTATTGAAGAGGTGAAGGTTGTGGAGACCAACGTCGAGGTCGAAGTGGCGGTAAATGGGTCAGCAGTTCAAAGCTGCAGTTCGACTTCCGCGGCTTGCGCTGTTGCCTCGGGTACCAGTGTACTTGATGAAGATACTGTTCCTTTGCCTTCAGTGGAACCAACCGATCGCTTGGTACGTGTCGATGGACAGGAAGTCTCCGTGCTGTCGCTCCAAGACGTAATTGACAGCCCGGTGGGGAGTGTCGCTATGCTACCGCTGTTCAAACCCATCGGCTCGGTGCATGTCCTGTCAGGTTTCGCGCGTGTAGAGATATTGTCGCCGAAAATGCTCGAGTTTGAGCCTGCGACACCGGAGAGGGAGGAAGTTGTAGTGGCATGGCTCAACGAGAGAGCTCGCTTGAAAGCGGAACGAGAAGCTCGCGAACGTGAGATCGCTAGCAACAAGGAGCTGCAGGAGAGACTAGCGCAAGAGCGCCGTGTGGCCGAAGCTCTCGCCCAAAAGGAAAGGGAGCTCCTCGAAAAATTGGATAAGGAGGAGTACGAGCGAACCCGCATGACCCCTCATAACCTCGCTGCCGGAAAACGGCGAGATGGCTGGGAGTTCCGCTACGAGGTTGAATTCACGACAAAGGGCCCAATAGGCCTGAACTGGGACTTAAACACAAGGGAGAAAACTATAGTAAGCCATCTAGAGCCGAAGCTGCCTGCCCAGAAGCTAAACGTCATTGCGCCGCGCGACCAGTTGATAGTACTGAATGGTATTGACACTTCGAAAATGGGCCCTCAAGAAGTTGTGGAGGCATATCTTAGCTTAGCTACTCCCCGTAAATTAGTGTTCCTCGTTGAAATGTCTGCTGAGCGAGCAGCTGCGAAGGCTGCAGAGAAACCCGTTAAACGGAAAGTGATGAATTGGACGTTGGCCTTTGACGCTCCAGAGGTGTTGCGTGGTTGGGAAGTACGATTACACCTAGCCTCTTGGAGCGCCTCCCCCGAAACAAACACCACGGGAAGTTACTCAAGTTTGCCCATGCGGCTCACGTTTGCAACACCAATTGCAGGCTGCAATTCATTCGTAGATATACCTCAGCAAGCTAACAACAAAACTGCAGGGGTTGTGTACCTTGCTTTTCGTGGAATCTGCACACTTATTGACAAGGCAAATAATGCTCGGGCCGCAAACGGAAAAGCGCTTATAATTGTCAACAATGTCAAGGATGAAGGCAGGTTCCAGCCTACAGATATTACTGAACATGTTGAGATTCCTGTAACTCTGTACGTACCACCGATGCTACCATATTAAGGTCATATCTACATGTAGTGATAACCCGAGTGTGTTTCTTTTTAATTTAGTATGGAAAAATTAGATGGAGAACTTATAATGTCCGTGATGGAGCATCAAGAAGCTCGTAAGCAACGACTGAATGTAAGGACACAAGATTGACCTGTTCGCTAACAAATATCTATCTTTCTTGATAGTTGTTCAGATCTATGAAGAGCGACTTGATCAAGAGCCAAAACCTCTCGAGCAGCCAAAGAAACTTACCAACGAGGAGCTGTCTATCGCAACAGTACGTACACTAAGATATGTGAACTCCTTAGCTTGAGATTGAAAGGATTGCCTCCCGCGTACTACAGAATGTAAAAAAGTCGGGGCGGATAATGACGTTTTGGTACATCAACACTTCGATGACGACCAAAGATGGAAGTGGCAACTCGTCTTATTTTTCCGAGACCCGCGAGTTTCAGGTGCTACCCGCTCTCTTTGGTGGTAAAATCCCTACGGTCCCATTCCGCGTTGTTGCAGCCTATCCTCAAGAGACTGCATGCCACTACAAAGGTCTCGGTATTTTCGCTTCCCGTGCCGTTGTTGTGGTGAAGCGCGGTGGATGTTCGTTTGGCGCTAAACTAAGGTAATGTCTGCTTGAACGGGCTGCTAGCTATCGAGGCTTAACTGTTGTAGTTGCGTCGTGCGGAATGTGTAGAGCGGTTCAGGATGTCGGTGGTGCCGGAATGCTTTTAGTCAACAGCGATGAATCGCTAATCCCGCTAATGACTGATCCGAAAGAGCTGAACGGGCTCATGATATGGGGTGCAAGGTGGGAAGCTTTTATGTATCGTTAAATGCCTATTGAGCTATTACTTTGCTTTCATTCGTGGGGCTAACCCCATTCTATCGCGTTACTGGTAGCATTGGCTTGCAGAACGGTACCACAATCCTAGACGTGTTAGCCAAGAGCAAGAACTTGCCTACGCTTGTGAAAGTTGCCGCTCGCAACGATACGGTTGCTAACTCAAACTAACCAGAACACTTTTAGTTGATGACACCACGAGCCCTGCCGCACTCGATGAAAGCGTCCACGGCCTTGTCTACATCCTCGATGCTGTGAGCAGCCGAAAGCTGGACACGGATACGCGCCTGGCCCTTGGGCACAACCTGCAAAAAGCACATGTTAAAAAGTTGGCACTATTATAGTGGTTGAGTGAGTTTGACGTGGATATTTCCTACCGGGTAGCTGAAGCCAATGACGTAAATGCCACGCTTGAGCATATCGTCAGCCAGTTCAGACGCAAGGCGGGCATCGCCGAGCATGACAGGAGCAATCGGGTGGTCGCTGTTTAGGAGAAGACACCGATCGTAAATTTGCAGAAAGGTTTGTCAGTAAGGTAAACTCAAAATCACACGATAGCAGCATCGGCAACGTACCGAGATCCCTTGAGCGTGAAGCCGGCCGCCGTCATGCGGTCGCGGAAGTGGTGCGTGTTGGCACGAATCTTGTCCACGAACTCGGACGACTCCGTGAGCATCTCAAAGACCTTGAGCGAGGCGCCGACAACCGACGGGCCCAGCGAGTTGGAGAACAGGTACGGGCGCGAGCGCTGGCGCAGCAGGTCCACGACTTCCTTGCGGCCGGTGGTGTAGCCCCCGGTGCTGCCGCCCAGCGCCTTGCCCAGGGTGGAGTTGATGACGTCGACCTTGCCGGCCACGCCGCAGTACTCGTCGCTGCCGCGGCCCGTGGGTCCGAAGAAGCCGGTGGCGTGGCACTCGTCGATGAAGAGCTGGGCGTCGTACTTGTCGGCGAGCGCGACGATGTCCTGCAGCGGCGCGACGTCGCCGTCCATGCTGAAGACGCCGTCCGTGGCGATGAGGCGCGTGCGGCAGTGCTGCGTGTCCTTGAGCTTCTGCTCCAGGTCGGCCATGTCCATGTGCTTGAAGCGGTGGCGCTCGGCCTTGCAGAGCCGGATGCCGTCGATGATGCTGGCGTGGTTGAGCTCGTCCGTGAGGATGGCGTCGTCCTTGTTGAGCACGGCCTCGAAGAGCCCGGCGTTGGCGTCGAAGCACGACGGGTACAGGATCGTGTCCTCGGTGCCGTGGAAGGCCGAGATGGCGGCCTCCAGCTGCTTGTGGATGTCCTGCGTGCCGCAGATGAAGCGCACGGAGCTGAGCCCGAAGCCGCGCTGCTTGAGCGCGTCGGCGGCCGCCTGCTCCACCGCCGGGTGGTTGCTCAGCCCCAGGTAGTTGTTGGCGCAGAAGTTGAGCACGGCGTCGCCGCCCACCGAGATCTCGGCGCCCTGCGGGGACGCGATCACGCGCTCGCGCTTGTACGTGCCCGCGGACTCGATGGCCGCCAGCTCGTCGCGCAGGCGGTCCACGAAGCGGTTGCGGCTGGCGGAGGACGCGCAGCGGCGCAGGCGGAGGGCGCGGGTCGGCAGCATCTTGGCACTGGGTGGGCGGCGCGTTCGGGAGTGGCAAATGGTATAATACAATACCGGTATCCAAGGGGATAGCTTGATACGACGCACGTTCGTCCACACGCGGCATCCCATCGGAGCAGCTTGTTGCGGTACAGCTTGTCCGCTGGTTCTCGGATGGCATAGAGGTAATCGAGGGTCCGGAGGCATTTCGTACGGATTACTGTGGGGGGTTGTTTTTGTGGGAGTTCTGGTATCACAGGTTACTAGAGGGTAGAGGGATTCAAAAGGGAGGGGCACACTGTACTGCCCAAGGATCTCGTGTGCGCCACATTTGTCGCTGGTGTGCGCCACATCCGTCGTTAGTGTGCGCCACACATATGTCATTGGTGTGCGCCACATCTGTCGTTGGTGTGCGCCACATCTGTCGTTACTGTGCGCCACACATGGTCGCAGCGCGTGACAAGCATCGCGGCGTTGGTTGGCTGGGCGCCAAGCGGTGCGTCGCCATTCGGCCATTGACCGCGACGAGCATGGGCAAGGCCAAGAAGCTGCGCAGCATCAGCCACAAGAAGCGCGTGCCGCCCACGGGCGGCCCCACGTCGGCCGAGATCGAGGAGCTGCAGGCCATGGACCTGAGCGTGGTGGCGGCCGACGAGGCGCAGCTGTTCAAGGGCCTCGTGGACCTGCAGGGCGCCGTGCGCGAAGCCACGTGCGTGGCCATCGCCACCATGTTCGGCGACGTGGACGGCAGCGACGAGGCCGAGGCGCGCAGCCGACGCAAGCTGCAGCGCATGGTGGACGCCGGTCTGCTCAAGAAGCTCATCCCGCGCGTCGTGGACCCGCTGCCCATGGTGCGCCAGCACGCGCTCGGCGCGCTGCGCAACATCAGCGTCACCGGCGGCCTCGAGGTGTGCGAGCTCATGACGGCGCAGAACGTGGTCACGCCGCTGGTCAAGGTCATCACGGAGAACGCCACGGACGCGGCGCTCAGCGGCGGCGGCGACCTGCGCGCCGTGCAGCTGCTGGAGCAGGCGGTGGCCCTGCTCGCCAACCTGTGCGAGAGCTGCCAAGCCGCCATCAACGAGCTCACGCAGGGAGAGCTGCTTCCGCCCATCTTCAAGATCGCGGCGCAGGCGCGCTCCCACATGGCGCTGCACCTGGAGACGCTCAAGCTGCTGCTGCTCATCTCGGAGGCCAACGCGCAGCTCAACGAGCTCATCGGCGCCAACGCCGCGTACCAGCAGACCATCGGTGCCATTATTCAGGCTCCGGCGGATCAGCTGTCGCTGCAGGTTCGACTGGAGGCGGTCGGAATCGCCACAAACTTGCAGGCCATTATGCAGGTGGACGACAACGTGGCGCGCATGGTGCCTGTGCTGGAGGCGGCGCTCGCGTACGACGCCGTGAACGTGGTGCAGATGGCACAGCAGGCATCGGAGAACTATGAGCTTTCGCAGAAGTCCGTGCTGGGAGACGAGAATGTGGATGACGATACGTTGACGAGCGAGGAGGAGCAGCAGATTACGGCCGCGCACCTGAAGGTTCGCACGTGGCGTGACAGTGTGCACACTCTGACGTTGGCGTTGGAGATCATTGCCCAGCTTGCTTCGAGTGGAGACGAGAATGACGATGAAGAGGAATGGGCCAGTGATGATGAGGACGCTATGGAAGAGTACGCGGCGTCGCACATGGACACTGAGGCATCGATTGGTGCCAATGGTGGCTCCGTCTCGAGGTCACTCGAGACGAGCCGGGTATTCCCGCTTTGCGTGACAATTTTGCAAGGACTCGTGTCAATCCCGCAGCTTTCTGCCAAGAATATTGGTAAGTGCTGCGTTTCAGGTCTTCATAGCAATTTAGGGCCTTGCTAACTTCATTTTGTACTCTTGTGTCCCAGGCAAGGATTTCGAGAAGATGCGCATTCGTATTTGCAATGCTATCAACAACCTCCTGCTCAGCGTGTCGTGGGAGGTACTAGGGGAAGATGTGGTGCCCCAGGTTTTCCGCAACCTGTGCGCGCTGTATGGAAACCTTAACCGCGAAGTTGAGGCTGCCGCTGCGACCCCCACCGATTTTTCGCTGGAGACCTCTGCAACGAACGATATGGAGGTTGCTGTGACCGCTGCTATGTTCTCCGCTTTGCGCCGCAGCACCACTGAGAACCGTCAGCTTGCGGTTAGTGCTGAGGACGCCCAGCTCATTCTGAGCTGCGCGGCCCAGGGCCGTTCTGCTGAGTCCCGGCTGAATGCGATTGGCATGATCGGCTGCGTAGGCAAGCGCTGCTCCAGTACGGTTGAGAAGGAGGCTGTGGGCTGTGCTCTGGTCTCACGGCTGGACGACTCGAATCTGGAAGTTGTGGCGGAGACCTTGAACGCCATCTTTGACGTGTACGATGATGAGGAGTTCGATGACACTTTCCGTGCGCTGAACTTCCTTTCTGCTCTAGAGCGCACGTCCAGTGCGCTAAAGGCCAAGTTGAAGGCCGAGCAGAAGCAGCTAGACCGTGCTCTCGTGGCTCACGTGAAGGAGACCCGTCTGAACCTCCTGCGCTTCATCAAGTACAAGAAGAAGCACCTGTAACTACACCAGTAAGCTTGAATTTGTTTATTGCTACGCGTTGCATGCTCCCCTCTCCCCATTTTGCTTGCCAGTTTTCTGTGTCTCACTTGTTAACGTTCAGTAGTACGGGTCGGTGGGGTCGTATAGCTGAACTCGAGAGCAACGGTACCCGAGGTTGATAAGGCGTTGCGCAGCTCGACCAGACGAGTAGTCTTTCGGCGATCCGTCTCGCCAGTACGTGACTCCAGGGAGTAGCGGACCGTTCAAGTACCAGCGAATTCCTGTCTCGGCGAACACGTCGTCCAAGCAGCTAGGCAGAACATACTTCTGTGTCTGGCTGGAGGAAGTCGAGGTCGTCACCACTGCCGACGACGCGAGTGTCGTGTTGCATACGCATTCGACCAAGCTAGGATATGTCACGGTCGACGTGGTGGTGGTGGTGGCTGTAAAGGTGCTCGATGCAGTCTCTGATGGTCTCGTCGACAGCGCGATAAAAGCCATCAAGACCCACCAGACGACAGATATCCCGTTGACGTGCATGGTCAAGCAGTCGTGCAGACCTTCGTTACGGGTGGAGAGTCACGCCCGACTGCTGGGGCTGGTAACCAACGGCTCTCGACGTGGAGGCACGCAGAGGCATTGCCATTCTCACTTTGCCCGGTTCCTGGTCGCGGTCTTCAGCTAGGTCAGTTTGCCATGCAGTTCACACCGCAGCAGCTCGTCGGCGCAGGGCGCTATGCACCAAGCACGCGCATCGGCAATTGGAATGAGGATCTGATGCTGGAGGAGGCGAGGATGAAGGAGTTCACACTGCGCAAGGCACAGGGGTCATTGCTGGCTACGCACACGCTGAAGGCTGCATTCCTGAACCAGAAGGCGCCTCGCTCGTTCGATCCTGATGGCCATATTCGCTTCAATCAGGCCGTCGCGTTAGGCCACCTCGAGACGGACGCACTGTTGGCTTGCAACATCTTCGAAGAGACTCCGTCGATCGGATCGGAAGAATATCTCGTCACTGGCATCTCCGGCAACGCTTCCGTGTCTCGCAATACTTTCCGTATTGTGTCACCGCAAGCCTGGAAGGCGGCGGTGGCTCGAGGCGATGGCTTCAGCTTTGATTTTCCCGGTGAACCATTGCGCTACGATGAGCCATTCCTGGTCATGTGTAACGAGGCATTGCTTGTGGACGACAAGAGCGTGCTGCTTAAGCCTCCTCTTTTCCTCAAGTCTGGCCTAAAGACGGAACAGTCCATGAGCCCCATCACGTACAAGCAACGCGTGTGGCTGAGTGCAGAGGCTGACAGTAGTGCACTTTGGACCTGTGTTAAGGCCGACCTAGCTGGCACTGAGAAGCTACTCGCTGCAGGGCAGCAAGTGGTGGCTGGTGACCGTATCGCAGTCGTGCACAAGATGACCGGACAAGCACTATTTACCCAGACCGGCGCGAAACAGCCCACAGATTTTGGTGTGGAGCTAGAAATCAGCACTCATGCTGCTAGAGGAGCTGGAAAGAGACACCACCTTGCTGCTGAGATCGAGGGCACACGGACACCCGATACTGAAGGCCACCCAAATCTTGCTTCTAACACGTGGACCTTTGTGCTAGCCAGATCAGCCCATGAAGCTCAAGATGACCGCACGCTGCCACAGTTTGCCAGTGTGGTATCCGTAATTGACGTACTCCGGCATTGCCTCGCGGCAGATAGCTTGTATACATTCAGAGGGTTCCTTGCTGTTCTTTCCCGAGCAGACAAGAACGAATCAGGGCATCTCAGTCACGAAGAGGCTAAGTGGGTGATCCGCCAGCAATACAGCAATCTCCCTCTGCGCGATGAGCACCTCGACCTTCTTTTCGACAGCTTCGACAAGCGTAAAGTCGGCATCTTCCCCTTAGCTGAACTACTCAAGTCGCTGCGCATTCCAATATTGGAGAGTCGACGCGTGCTTATTGAAGAAGCTTATGACCGACTGCTGCAGCGATCACCGGATGGGAAACTCACGCTTAGCTCTATCTGTGCAATTTACGACCCATCCATCGATTCGCGGGTTGGTGCCCAGCAATTGTCGCTCAGTGACGCTGCAGCAGCATATCGCGGCCTTTGGCCAAAGCAGGTTTGTGCTTGCAAACTATTGTTGCATGTAGTATTGTTTGCTCACTGTGTGGTTTGTGGTACGATTTCAGAATGCGACTGCTGAGATTTCCCGCCGCGACTTTATTGAGGTTTACTCGGACATTTCTGTGGTTATCGCTCACGATGCGCACTTTGAGCAACTTCTCGCCGAAAGCTGGAGATAAACACTGCATCACCCATGAATATCTCACACAGACGAGAAGGTTATCCACCCCAACCACAGTATATGCAAGCTAATGAATATGGTTTCATTTATCGATGTTACCAAGGGCGAGTCCGGCACATGCCGTTCACGTTGCTTTCAATCTTTTTTAGATGTAGCAGTGCAGTTTCTGCCTTGCGCAGCATTTCTTCACCCCATGCATCATTATTGTCAATTGACCCGTTGCATGAAGCTACTTGAGCCACTGCGTTCGTCATGCTGGGACTGACACGCACTGGGCTTGAGTCCGACTTGCGAGTCACTAATTGACCTCGCATCAACGGCTGGGGCTCTCCTGAATCGGTAGAAGTAAGTATAGGACGCCCAGTCGAAGCCATTCGGAAGCTAGAAGCACGTCGGTTTGCTTGTTGTCGTCGTTGCTCAAGCACACGGATTTTGCGGTAGTACATTTTCTTGAGCCGAATCATGTCAACAAAAGTAGCACCAAGTGCAGCGGTAATAACCTCAACGTGCTTCGAGAATGCATTAAGCGGGTCACCGTCTGTGTTGTACTTCATAATTTGCTTGAGGCTCTTTTGAAAACGGGAGGCATACAACTTCTTTTTTACTTCGTTGGGAAGGCGCTGTGCACCAACACGAAAAAAATCGTTAGAAAGTGAGCTAGGGCCTACAAAAGTGGAAGCGGCACTATCGTAGCGTTACATACATCGGACAATGGTCGGTAGGAGACACTGGATCCTCGCTCTTGGTGCCAAATAAGCGAATGCTTATATGATTTGTTGTATCGGAAGGTGGCCTGCACAGCCATTACGGCGCTAATATCTTTCTTGCTACACAGCTCCATCCGATAAAGGAATGCATGCACCCGCGCCTCCATAGTGGAGAAGGAAAACTTCCTGATAATGATCGAAAAGAACATGGAGTCTAGCATCACTGCCAAGCATGCAGTTATAGCGATGATAGCGCGGCCTCGACCGGTTTTGGGAGATATATCCCCGTAGCTAACACGCCGCCAAGTAATGCATGTGTGAGTATAGACATATGACGAGGTTTCGGAGCATGAGCTACGTACCCAATTGAGATGAACGTCATAAATACCATGTAAACTGAGTCAGACAATTGCAGCTCGTAACAAATTGCGTCTTCACTTCGGACAGTATCAGCACTGCTGTTGTTCCACCAGCACTCACCCTTGATAGTCTCAATCACATGCAGCAAGTAGGCCACCGTCCCACCGAGCAGCACATAAAAAATCAGCACCTTAGAGAGTGGGTTGTCATCTAACACTTTCTTGATCACGAATTGTCGATAGCTGAATTCTGTTCATTGATCGCTATAAGCAAATAGGTCCCCAATAGCGAGATTGCATAAAATCTTAAACTCACCAAGATTTCCACTGAAGCTTGACACCTTTTCTTTCTGTCTGATCGGGTACGGAAAATACAGCCATTGCTCCCAACTAGTGGGGCGAAGGAATACGGATACGCTGAGAAGTACGAAGGTATCACCACGTTCACTTGAAAAGAAAGTTTCGACTCCAGGATATGGGAAAACAGCTGTGAACCCCAACTCTAATGCACAGGCGCTCAGACAATCCTGCGGGCAAATAGCAGTCAAATAACTTACAGCTCGTAGCCAACAAGAAATTATATTATCATATTATGATATACCACGTACCAGTTTACCACATACTGTAGGCTTAGAATGGCACTTCGTTTTCCGCAGCTGATTCAGGCGAATGAATAGCCTGACTAACGCTAAGACAGCAATAATTGTCCGAATTGCATTCGCACTTACAAACGAGCCACTAGTCAGTGTATCAACGCACCCAGGATGATTTTTACACGCGCGCTTCTCTCGCTGTTGGTTATTACCGCAACGCATTAGTGTTATGGTTAGCAGGCAGTGCGCGGTGATCGCTTACCCAATATGGAGAGCGATAAGACCAATGGAGCTGGGCTAGGGATAAAAACATAATCGCGAATTCGAGTGCAGCTACCTTGACATCGTTGTTGAAGACAAGTCGCTTTTGATAGGTTCGAAGAGCGGAGTTGCGCTGCATGAAATAGGACCATCCTCTCTTATCATCATGCATGAGCTTATTCGGATCATGGACTTCGTGGTCATCCGGCTCTCCATGAGTCAGACTCTGACGACGAATGCCGGTCTCTTTGGTAGTATGAGCGGGAGCTAAGTTGCTGCTCGTACGCAGCGATCGCTCTGACACAGTTTTCATCTGGGGATGCATTTTTCGGATCATCTTTGCTGCTGTTAACGAACTGAAAAGAACTACAACGCCGAATGATCAATCAGCTCTTGATGGCCCCAGGTCCGTTTCGACCGCTAATTCGGGTCGACTCTATTGAAGTTGTATTGCTTATAATATCATACATTTACGCAAATATATGTTTCCCCTTTAATTCTGTCTCTGTCGATCATCCTGAAACACGGGGCTTTGGGCGATTCACAAAGAGTTTAACACCAGCCTTAAGCTCTTCACGGAAGATTGATGCGTTGACGGAGCGGTGGATGAGAACTGCAGCAGTGAAGTGGTTCAGTCTGTGTACTGATACGTCGTTCTTGCGTATATTCCGAGCTGTCAAGTATTTCCGCCACCGCTTTTCCAGGTTCAGCGACCTGGGCAGTGCTTCTAGCTCCTGGCCGCTTAGCTAGGCACCATATCATTAACTCAAGACTTGCACCAACAAAAAGCACAGAGAGCCCACCTCATCGATAACATATTTCCCCACTCGCCGAGCTACATCATTGAAAAATACTTTGTTGCCGCGATAGATCGGTACGTCCAAATAGGCTGCGAACGATGCACGGGTAGCTATGAGTTCGTGCATTAATTGATGTTGCTTTACGAGGTGCACCTCGTAAACTTACCCACAAATTCTTGGATTTCGTTTGAGGACGGACGAAGATTTGTTCCCAGACCCATCGGCGGGTCTAACGTTGAAAGGAAAGTTGGTAACATGTGCCATTCAAGAAAACCCGTTGCCTCAGGGTCGAATATGGACCAGTTGCTGGCAAAAGCTTCGTGCTATGATTGAAAATTGTTAGACTCTACGTTAGCATTAATGGGAGAGCAACCATCACATCTTTAGTAGAAGAGATCCGTACATGTTGTGGGAGTAACACACCATCTTCGCGGTCTTTTTCTTTCGCAAACCCCTCCAAAATCACTGCGATGAAGATATTCAAGAGGATAAATGTCACCAGTAGCGTAAAACTGTAGAGATAAGCAAAAGCCACCGGAGAGCCACACCCGTTTAACGGAATACAATCGATATCAGTACTTATTCCGCATGAACGTGGGTTGTAGGGCGGGTCAGACTCGCAGCCGTCTTGATTTGCGAGCTCGTACATCATGTCATTCCACCTTTCACCAGTTGCACAGCGAACCTAATAATACAAAAGGCAACATATGTCTTAGATCTGTCAGCATGAAAACCACAAAAGAATAAAGTGTTACCAGTGTGATCATTGCCTTTAGCAACGACTGAAAATTTGCTGTTGACGTTATGAGCTCACCAAACTTGACTTTCGCAAAAAGCTGCACCCCCATAGCCGCGTAGATGAAAAACACTAGAAAAAGTAGCCCACCAATATTTGCAAGCGATGGAAGTGTTATCAACAACGTATTGAAAAGTTGGCGCAAGGACGGTGCCGAATGTACCAGTCGGAACAAGCGTCCAACTCGGAAGCTTCGCACTGTTGACGCTGCAGCACCAACAGAACTTCCACCAAGCATTTGATATATCATACCAAAGAGAGTACCAAGCACCACTATGAAATCGAAAATGTTCCAAGGTTCTTTCCAATAGTACTTTCCCAGGCCGATAATTTTGACAACAGCTTCAAGCGCAAAAATTCCCGAACAAAAGTAGTTGAGGTAGTTCAAGCCGGTCTCGTATAGGTTTTCTTCTCCAAAAAAATCCATTGCCATAAAAATGGTATTCAGCAGAACACAGCCCATTATCGTAATATCAAGTATAGGATTTAGCGAAATACGAAACAATATGCGCCGTGTCATGTTGAGTGGTGTTTTTAGCCTCCGAACAGGTCGCATGCTGAGCATCGCTTCATTGATAGTCAACCATTCACGTTGTATGTGCGTCAGTAAGTAGGTTCCATCCAATTTTTCTTTCATGTTGTTGAAATTCTCAATTACAACACCCACAAAGAGTTGCATAATGAAAAAAGTTCCCACCAATATGAATGAGATAAAGAAGAACGCCCAGCGCTCGCGATAATTTGGGATTGGTTGCATGTCGATTTCTGTTGCGTCCACACTGGTAATCATGATGGTTACCCAACCTTCGGTCGTAGTCATTTCAAAAAACGTTTGGATACCATGAAGTACGTTGTCAAAATTTTGCGGAATCGTCTTGGTCCATGTGGCCCCAAAGAGGTTGCAAATGGCACGGGACGTAAGGGGTTCACCACTATAAAATGCCTTTCGAATAATGTCAGATGAATTGTTACTGAACCAATTCTGCTCCGTTATCGTCATCTCGCTCCAAGTCCGTGGTAAGGTAATAAATGCTTGCTGTTCCGTAGTTAAAGCATTAAATACACCCCCTTGACAGCTGTAAAATTTCCCTTTTAGGTTATTGACGGCTAGGATACTGAAAATCAGGAACACTAACAAGCAAACCATGATCACATTTACAATTTGAGGTATGGAAGCAATTAGTGAGCTCACTACGAGCTTAAGTCCAGGATTGCGATTGATCATTCGTAGTGGACGTAGTGCACGAAATGTGCGAAGTGTTTTCACAAATTTGAACTGGGAACTGCCTTGAAACATAAAAAACGCGGCGACTACTGTAATGGCAAAATCCATTGCATTCCAACTGTTGCGAAGGTAAGCTCCTTTGTGAAGGATAAATCCATAGGCAATAACCTTGATCACAACTTCTGCCATGAATAGTATGGTTAAAACGGTATCAAACCGTGAAAGAATGTTTGCAAGCATACGTTTCGGTGGTCTTAGTGGGTTGTCGATGGCCAGTTCTACTGTGCTAATAATGATCAAAACCAACGAAGCGTTATCAAACTGGGGATGCAGAAGAAGATTTATTGCTGCTTTTCGAATTGGATTATCCAGTGCGAATATAAACAGTGATCGGTGTGCACCCAGCTGATTAGTAAGAAAAGAAGACCCTCGGCGGCTCAAAGCTGCCGCACTGTGGTCATTGAAGATCCCTGATGGGGGTGTGCCTGTCTCTCGTCGACTTCGAGCACCCGTGATATTGCTGCGACTTCGTGTTCTACTTCTGCTCTCTTCGGTACTAGAGCGAAAATCAGCTTCACGCCGAGATGAAACCTCTCGACGAGAAGATTGGACTGCTGGTGCAACCCGAGAACGACGTTTCAATTCCTCGCGTTCGGCATCCCTTTCTTCATTGTTAGACTCATCGAAATTACCGAGCAAAATAGCTAGGAATAAATTAAGCACAATAAAACTTCCCAGTACAACCAGAGATACGAAATATAGCACTGAAGTCCAGCCAGACGAGCGCCAACCATCCAGCATTACTACATTCCAGTTTTCACCTGTAAGAATCTAAATGGCATGAGAGCATGAGTTTAGCTCCTCGGGCTCGAACGATAAAGTCATTTAAACAATACACACCTGAAACACAGTAACTACCGACCAGATGATGGTATCAAAATTGGCCCTCGGTACGTAAGCAGCATCCTGATTTCGATCAACTGGAAAGCCGTATTCGTCGAATCGAAACTGATACGCGAACGCTTGCATTCCGATAAGCGCATAGATATACGTGAAAAGCAAGAAAAGAACGCTAAAGTTGCCAACTTCTTGAAGAGTACTCATCATTGTTGTCAATAATTTTTGTAGGGAGGGCCAGGAACTAAAGAAATATGCAAGATGACGTGAAAAGGGTTAGACAGACAGACCTCAAAGCCGTTTACTTCGAAGTGCATCTTTCGCTGTACTTACCGGGCGAGCTTGAACAGCGAAAAAAGGCGAAACGATCTCAAGCCAGAAAATGAAGCCGTCCTCGAAGCCGTATTCTGTTGGTGAATAAACGCAGGTGGTGAAAGGATCATTTCCATTGCACTGGCTAGAACTACCATTGCGTCGAACAAGTTGTATCGATCTGCGAACCAACTTTTCCAGCCGAGTCCAGAGACCTTTAGTATCGCCTCGATAAAAAAGGCTATTGTAAGAGCAAAATTTATCTTCTCCACTATATCGATGAGTTTAGGGTCGATAGGATATTGATCCAGTGACAAAATGATGGTATTCAGTAAAATCAAGATCGTCTGGACCACATTGAATATCCAATGATTCACGATGGCTCCAAATAAAAACTGCAAACGTGATGTCGCAACTCGATTTTTGTCAACTTTCGATGTTCGTAGCGCATCTATGGCAACCTTAGCTTTCTTCTGTATCTTTTTATCTTCAGCTTCAAGGAATGATGCTTCTGAAAAGTTATCCCAAATGACAGCCAGTGTCAAGTTTAGCATGAAGAACGAACCAAGTATAATGAAGGATACGAAGTAGATAACAGCAACTACTTCGTATCCCGCATCCTGGAGCATGTACATGATGTCGCTCCTACATTATACAAGTCTTCAGTTGAACGCACCAATATTATACAGTCAATGAATCACGTTAAAACGTACCATCCTTCACGTGTAATACACTGGAATATGGCTAAGGATGCCGACCCAATGTTGTCAAAGTGCAGGAAACCCCAGTTTAAATCCGCGCTGAATGTTGAGCTTTCCAGAACGCGTCGAAGTATGGATGAGTCGGGGTGGGTAAAACGAAAGTTACCAAATTCATCATAGTCGGATCCACACATCTAACGCAGCGAAAAATTCAAGTGGTTATAGACGAACAGATTTGTGGTCTCGACAGCTCAAGCATCTACCTACCTGACCATCAGGGCAGAAGCGAGACTGCTCATCGCCAAGAGCACATGTCCGAGCCGGTGATTCTTCTGCGATGGGCCAAAAGCAAAGGCGTGGGGTTTTCCACGGCGAGGTGTCATGTGACCATGACCCTCCGATAGGTATTTGGATATTGGACTCGTCAACACAAGGAAAGTGAGAGTAATTCACTAGTACCATAGTTTTGTACTCTTCAAAGTCAGCAAGCGTAATATCTGGGTCCAACCGGAGGGGATACGGAGTAACTCGACACCGTGGGTGCAGCACTCCGCTCCATAGCTGCACCCCAATTACTCCATATAAGAAGAATAAAAAACAGAGAAATGCTACGACCGTGAGTAGCTCGGGAATAGATTCGAGCAAGGCTGAGACGAGCTTTTTCATTCCTGGAACGCGCGTAGTTAGCACTAATACTTTCATTACCGGTGCATGCCATCAAAATTTCCTTACCAGCAACAGCGTTTAAGCTGCGCAATGGACGTAATACACGAAATATCCGAGGCATCGACACATTAGGAATGCCTGGAATAACGGCTAAAATACTGTTGAATCAGGACGAAGTGTAAGTACTGTAGTACGCACCCTACCCGCAAACTCTCGATAGACATACCCAATAAATACTACAATAAAATCCACCCAGTTCCATGGGTCCATTAAATACGCGCCTTGATCGCCAAACAAGCCCATGGCAATGATTTTCATCGTACACTCAATCGCAAAAAGGACAGTGAAGATTGTATCCGCAGAATTAACAATAGCATTCCGAATGGACCGAGAGCCATCCAGATCTCCCTGGTTGTTCACTTTGCTATAGTCGGCGATGGCGAGGATAACCGAGTTTGCTAAAATCAAGAAGAGAATAAACTGATCGAACCGCTTCCACGTGATGCACCATATCAACGCTTGCCGAAAGCGACTGCGCTCATGGAAGAAACCCAGCGAGCACGGTGAAAACTAACAGTCGCAGTAGTAGTAGTGGTGAGACAATCACCTCAAGTCTTTGCTATCAGTACATGTATTACTCACTAGGAATTGCTTCCGGTGTGCGAAAAAGTTGTAGCGGTCCGCGATGTCATCAGAGCCATCGTCTCCAGCGTAGCACCTAGGCTAGCTTGCATGCAAGAAGCAATGTCAATCCCAGACCCTTACGTCGGAGCAGTTTCTAGCATGTACCGCGGCGTTGATCAGCGCCTGGAAAACGTCGCTGGTGCTGCCGTCCGCGTCGAGCTTCTGCGGGCCGGTGGGCACTGCGCTGGCCTGAGACAAGTTGCGGGCACGGTGCACGTGTGTATCCACCGTAAGCTTCTGCAGCAGCAGCCCCGTCGTGGTGGCGTACTTGTTCCGGAGCCGCAGCGTCTTAGCGCTCATGGGGACTGCAGGTTGCGCACGAAACGACGCGGGTTGAAGTGGCTTAACAGCGGGTACCGGTTCACGTATCGGTTCTACCGGTAATGTGGATAGTTTTGTGGTGTTGAATTCCTTTTTGGCCAATCATGGAGCTTCACGTGTCTGCCCACCCATCTCGTCAGCGTATCTTGTGGAGCCATTATCCTAATTGAGCGCTCGGAGGCAAGGAGACACGTACGTGATGCGGGGCGTGGCACTGCTGGTGTGCGCGGCGGCGGCGAGCCTGCTGGCCGGCGTGCAGGGCATGTACTCGAGCGAGGACAGCGTGAAGGTGCTGGACCCGGAGAGCTTCCGCGAGCAGGTGCAGCAGGACGCGGGCGTGTGGCTCGTGGAGTTCTACGCGCCGTGGTGCGGCCACTGCAAGCAGCTGGCGCCCGAGTACAAGAAGGCGGCCAAGGCACTCGAGGGCGTCGTGAACGTGGCGGCCGTCGACTGCCAGGAGCACGAGGAGTTCGTGCAGCAGTTCGCGGTGCGCGGCTTCCCCACCATCAAGATCTTCGGCGAGGACAAGACCAAGCCTACGACCTTCGACGGCGAGCGCACGGCCAAGGGCCTCGTGGACGCCGCGCTCACGGCCTCGCGCCGTGTGGTGAAGGCGCGCTTGTCGGACGGCTCGGAGAAGAAGAAGCGCAAGCCCAAGCCGCAGCAGAAGAAGAAGTCGCCCAGCGGCAAGAGTGCTGTCATCACGCTCATGGACGACACCTTCGACGACATGGTGCTCAACAGCGGCGACGTCTGGCTCGTGGAGTTCTACGCGCCGTGGTGCGGCCACTGCAAGGAGCTGGCCCCGGAGTGGGAGCAGGCGGCGTCGGACCTCAAGGGATCCGTCAAGGTCGCTGCCATTGAGGCCACCGCCAATGAGCAGAAGACGACCGAGTACGGAATCGAAGGATTCCCCACCATCAAGGTGTTCGGACCCAATGCCATGGGCCCGTCCGACGCCGATGACTACCAGGGTGAGCGCACTGCTTCTGCTATCACGGAGTTCGCTCTCGCGGCGTTGGATGTGATGGGCGGCGGCCTGCGGATCAAGGAGCTAATCTCGGAGGAGGCCCTCACGGACTTCTGCGAGGGCAAGTCCAGCTGCGTCATTAGCGTGCTGCCGCACATTACGGAAGGCGGCAAGAGTGCGCGTGAGGGTTACATTAACACGCTCGAGGAGGCAGCTAAGCTGGTGCGCGGCAAGCCGTTCAGGTTCGGCTGGATGCAGGGTGGCGACCAGCTCGACTTCGAGAAACGCTTCGAGCTCACGTTCGGATACCCTTCGCTGGTGGCGATCAACCTGGACCGCAAGCGCTACGTGGTGCAGCGCGGCGCCTTCACGGCAGAAGCTATCAGCGAGTTCTTGCAGGGTTTGATGCAGGGCCGCGAGTCGACTGTCGGCTTCGACAAGCTGCCAGAGATCAAGACGGTCAAGCCGTGGGATGGAAAGGACGTACAGCTGGATGAGATTGAAGAGGACGAGGACGATGATATCATGAACGAAATCCTGGGCAACGCTGACAAGGACGAGCTCTAAGTTTGAACTGCACATTAGAAGATCGTAGCGTGCTCTCACACATAATCAAACTTTCGATTGCAGTGATCGGAGCGCGGAGTTGAGGTTTTGTTGCTTCGGCTCAATCTTGCTGGGATCGTTTCTGAGGTGGGGGTGACTTCAAGCACAGCCGTTTAAAGTTCAACTTACTACGTAGTATGTTTTTTCTTGTAACAAGCTGTTATGCGCGTGAACACCTATTATTATAGAAGTTCTACAGTACAGCAGCAACTCCTTCTGGCACTGGTCATCCTTGACCCAAAGATAAATTAATCAATGCATGGTGTAAAGACGAAGGAGCCCGAGCCCACTCGCTTTTCCCCGCTGTTCATCAGGCGGCAGACCATCGGTGCCTATTATTCTTGCTTGGCGTATTCGTGTCAAATCAGCATTTGGTGCTGCTTCGGAGAAAGACTCGCGCACCTCCCCGCAGCAGTACAGCAGAGCAGGCTGCTCAGCAGGTAGGGTAAGGCGGACACATTCCAACGCCCACGACCACGGGGCAACAACCGGTACATACACGAGTCAGGCTTGCCATCGCGGTCGTGACACGACCGCGGTGGCAAGCCCTGTGTCTGGCCGCTTCTAGACCAGCACCAGCGTGCCGCACGCTCGACACGCACGCTGCGTGCGTGTCGAGTCACGAAGCAGGACCGGCAAAGACCAGCCAGCGTCGTCATCGCACGGACATCGCGGGCGCTGATGCACGCGCCAACGTCACGCCCCAAAAGCGTTTCTCTGCGACCGCGGCGGCCAAGCAGAAAACTGAAGCTCCATCACCGCCTCCGCAGCCAAGGCGGCAAGTGCACAGCACCCCCACCTCAGACTGTAGCCACTACCGTGTACAACGTGCAGTGCTTGTTAAAACACTTGAACATGAATACAGTACTGTACGCGCTGGACAGACTCGCCCGGGCGACGTCCGAAGCAGCAAGCGCACGCGCCCGCGTTGAAGTGCGCCAGACATGCGACGCGGCGCTTCGTCGACACCCGCCCGGCGAAAATCCACGCAGCGCTTCGGCCGCATTGGCCTGCGCTGCCGTGACAAGCACCCGCGTCGGCACTGCCGCAAGCATCGTCCCCACGGGTTCGACGCCTCGACGCCTTCACGTCGCACCGACGCCATACAAACGCCCATACTAAAAGCAGCCTGCCATACAAACCCTAGCAGATCCCGATGCGTCGAAGATTCGGCGGCGCGGCCAATCGCGGCGCGGCCAATCGCAGCGCGGCACCCGCACATTCCAGCCAATGGGCGCGCAGTGCCCACCAGCCACGTGCGAGTTCTTTGTCGCGCGCTGCTTGGTTCTGCTTGCAGTTTGGGCTGGTTCAAGCCGCCGCTGCCTCCTCCTCCTCACTATTCGTTTCGCCGTCAAGCGCGTCCGTGTGTTCCAACGCCCCACGACCCCCCTCCCAAGCCAAAAAAACCGAAGCCAGCCATGCCCAACCTGCTCAAGGACCTCGTCGCTATGGTGTCACCCCAGGCCAAGCGCCCGCTGCAGTCGCCGTCCACGTCCAACCGCCTCTCGCCCGCCAAGCAGAACGTCGCGTTCGCCGACTTCGCCGGGCGGATAGAAGACGCCGCCGCGCCCACGAGCACGGCGCAGCAGCACGAGCAGGCCAAGATGGACGCCTTCGTCTTCTTCAACATGATGCGGTAGAGCTCCGCCCCAGGGCGGACCGCGGTACCGCCCCGCGGGCCCAGCCCCCGCCCCCCCCCACCGATCCGTAAACGCCCAGTACCATACGTCGATATCTATGACGGAGCCTCGAGCCCCCGCCGTGCATAGCTCAGCGGTCGCTCTGCGTAGCGGCTCGCTTGCATAATGAAATTTCACATAGACATGGAGCACGGCGCACGCGCTGCCAGCTTGAGGATGGTGCCGTTCCGGTGATCCTGCTACTGTAACGTTGACTCGACGGTTCGTGTACTGATTTCGGTAGTTGTGTAAAGCGCATTGCCATGTCGTGGCGACTGACAAACTTAGCTGAGCCAATGCACAACCACCTGAGAACAAGCACTCGCGGTAGCATTTCAAATGTTAAACCGGAGAGATGTGATGCACAGCAAAGCTCGCTTTATTTGCTTCGTGTATTCTTGAAGTTGTGGTTGTCTACTAGTAGTAGTACAACGGAGCAGCTCAGCGGCGTTGCAGCGCTCTATGCGCTCACCACCTCAATCTCGAAGATGAGGTCAGCGTTGCCCGGGATGACAGGGGGCGAGCCCTCGCGGCCATAGCCCAGACGCGACGGAATGGTGATCGTGCGCTTGCTGCCCACGCGCATGCCCTCAATACCGATGTCCATGCCCTTGATCACGTCGCCGATGCCGTGGCGGAACGTGAACGGCTTCTTGCGGTTCTGCGTCGCGTCGAACTGCTTGCCGTTGGTCAGGCGGCCGCGGTAGACGATGCCCACCTTGCGGCCACGCTGCACGGGGCGGCCCTTGCCCACAGCACTGCAACAGCAATCGCACAACAAGACCAAACGCATTAGATCAAGATCACACAGACCATATACATGGCTGCGAGGCTCCACTACTTACACGTCCTCGATGGTGACGCCCTTGTGCACACGGGTGGCAACCTTGGCCTTCTTCGGGACCTCAACCGACTCGGCGGGAGCAGCACGCTTTTTGCTCTTGGCGCTGCTTGCGGTCACCTCAGCCAACTTCTCGGCAGTCTTCTTCTCCTTTTCGGCATGCTTGGCAGCCTTGGCCTTCTTCTTCTCCAGCTCCTCCTCCACCGCCTTCTTCTCGGCCTCAGCAGCAGCGGCGGCCGCCTTCTTAGCAGCAGCCTCCTTCTTGACCTCCTTCTTGGGAGACTTCTTGGGGGACTTCTTGCCCTCAGGCTTGTCGCTGTGTACACGCTCCTCAAGCACCTCAAAGCGGTTCTTCTTGGCCTCGTCGCTGAGCTCCTCCTCCTCCTCGTCGTCCTCGTCAACGTCCTCATCGTCGCTCGAGTCACCTTCGCCTCCGAACACCATCATCTCCTCGTCCTCACTTCCCATGTCGTCGAAGTCGTGCTCGTCTCCGCTGTCCTCCTCGTCCTCCACCTCGATGAAGCCCGTGATGTGGATAGCGTTGGGGCCGTCCACCACGAACTCGATGGCGCCGTCCATGGGCGTGAAGGTCTGCATCAGGTTCCACTGCTCTGCCACCTCAGGCGTCAGCGTGCACAGCGCGATCTTGGACGTCTTGGCCACCACCGACAGCGTGGAGCGGCCCTTGGTGGCGTCGGCGCCCAGCGCGGCCGAGTTGAGCTGCATGCAGAAGTCCTCCACCTCGTTCGCCCACTTGAGCGGCTGGCCGGGCTTCACCACGTGGCCGAAGAACCCGGGAACGGGCGCCACCTCGGTCGGCGCTGACTTCTTCCCCATCGCGTATGTACAGGAGCTGCCGGTAATGGAACTGGTTCAACAATGAGCTGCTCGTCGCCGCCATCGATTTTTCTCGTATTTTTATTTCCACCGGTATACTGACTAAATACCGGTACTTTGTTGAAGCCATTTGAAATGTGAAGGTGCATACAGTTTATGGCGAAGCGGTACTGGATGCATGTGATGTACATTGCACACGACGTGGCTAAACATGGCTACTGTATGACCCCCAACGGTGATTCCCGAGACGATCTTGATTACCGAGACGCATAGTGCTCGTGGTGTACATGTAGGAAGCACTGAAGTTGTTCTGTGGATCGCTATCATGAGTAGTGGCTGTCGATTACTGCGTACTGTGTGGTACAGTAGAAACGTGCATCGACTTCGTGTGGGGATACCGTCTACTTGTGTGATGCCGTTGTGTTTATTGGGGCAGGTTCTACACAAGGTGTTGCGATGGTAGGGAGATAATGGCCGAGTAAATTAGCCCAAACAAATATTTATCGGAAGGTCTAAGACTCCTTACCGTGCTTCGACTCAGAGTCGGCTACTTGAAAGTTCATACGCTGTGCTGGGAAGGGGTAGCAGAATGGGGGGCCATACACAGATACGACAATGCTGGAGCTACTAAGAAGTACCACTCGATTGCTTCCGCGAACTACGCACATCGTTGAGTGGAACTTTTACTTCCCTCTGAATTTGCTGATTCGTTGTTGCTTTAAACGTTTTTGCGCTCGGGACGGAATTCTAAGCGTCGGCCTCGCGCGATCTTTTTGACCTGTGAACAATTTTTACGTAGATTAGTATGGTCCTGCACCAGAAACAGCACTCGTAAGATTGACACTCGTACCCGACACCCGCCCAGCGTGATCTGCTTCCCGGTCTCCAATCGCTGTATATCCGCTGCAAGACGAACTACCGATGCCAGTCGCGGAGACGTTTCCTTGCTGCCAACACGAACGATGATAATCGACAACAGTCGGTAGAGCAGCTCGTCAAACACGTTCGGGTCGTGGAAAAGAGTCATGTGCATGACCACACAATCTGGTTCCCAGGCCACTGTGTACTTCCGAAGCATGACTCGCTCTGGTTGGAATGCACAAGAGTACTTGTTGGTCATTTCTTCAATACTTCATAATAGGAAGCAGTGTGTACCAATGCGTGCAAACTCCTTCTTAGCTTTCTCAGCGGTCTGCTGAAATCTCGAGAACAAGTCCAAGACCTCAGAGCCGTGTTCTTTTTCCACCCGCTTTAGCTCCTGTTCAAACAAAGCCGCACCAAGATCACTTTCCTGCTGCAAACACCATTCAAACAATCAAATCCACCATGCGTACCTCACGAATACGAACACGATCATACACGAGGTCATCATTGGACGGATCGTGTATCCACGTTTGCTGAAAGCGCTTGCATGTTTCTATTAGCTGATCCTTGGTCACGGAGAGTAGCGGTCGGACGAGCTTCACATCCTCTGCAGGTTTCTGACCCTGTATTTTGAGCTCGGGTTCGTCAAGGGTGAAAAACGGCACTTGGTTTGCAATCCCTGCCAGCCCGTTAATGCCGCTTGCCCGTCCGAGGCGGAAAAGAGTCGTTTCGAGTTGGTCGCCGAGGTTGTGTGCTACGAACAAGCAGCGCACGCGATGCTCCTTACACACTTGCTTCAACAATCCATATCGATACAGCCGTGCTTGCTCCTCCATCTTGCCCTCGCGAGGTTTCACGAACCTTAAGGAACCCTTCTCCGCACCATCCCGCCCTGCTGCCTCCTTGTCAGTATGCCATTCACACACCTTTGTGAGGTGTGTGATGCCACCATGTTTGGCACAGATATGGCCAACTTCCTGTGCTTCCCGGCTGCTCTCGGCACGCAACTGGTGGTCCACCGTGACTGCCATCAACGGAGTCTTGATGCGGTTGCTCTGCAGGTGTTCCCTCAGCAGCAGCATCAATGCCATGCTGTCGGCGCCGCCGGAAACCGCCACCGCAATTGGAAACTCACCCGCCGGCGCACGTCGACCTGCCAGCATGCCATAGAAGTTCAATGCCATTGGCACGCGAACCTTAAGCTACGAATGGGGGCGTGTACCGTTGTCCAGCGGGTAAAGCTCTTGGTGCAGCCGCTTCTTGGACAGCCCGCACTTGCGCACGAGCTCCGCGAACATTGCGCCCGAGACAGCAGCGCCGTGTTCATTTGCAGCTGCCGTGCCACCTATTGCCGTGGATAAATGGGCTGCGAGGAGGCTGGGGAACGAGCGCGCGGACCGTGCGGAGCCAGCACGCGCCGTCCACATGATGAATGGCTCGGGGACCCAAAATTAATATCGAGAGCCTAAAACAGAGCAGATTGGGCTGTAGTTGAAGTTTGCGTTGGGCTCGCTATATCAGTCGAGGACGACCATGACATCCCATTGGCGTCGTCAGCAGGACGCCCAGTCTCGAGGACGTGCGGGGCATCATCCATCACAGTTAAAATCGCCGAATTAGCAAGAATGCCGGCAGTTGGAAATTCACGATGGAACTCACGCAGGAGCTCGTGAAGAAGAAGATCGAGCTGCTGGAGCAGCAGAAGGCCAAGGCGGTCAAACTCAATGAACTTCTCGACGGTATGCTGGTTGCTGTTTTCTGAGTGCACTGCGGGCGATAGGTTTAACGTTTCTCATTCTTGTTGCTGCCAGCTCCTGGAGGATTCAACGAAGTCTCGCGCAAAACGTGCAAGAACCTGGAAGCTGCCGTCACTGCTTCTAAGCGGCCCGGGTACTTTCCGTACTACGAGGCACCCGACCACGTGAAAAATATTCTGCGCACCGGCGAGATGCAGAGACTGCAGGAGCAAATCATGCACCTTCAGAAGCAGATCGACCAACTCACCGAGAAGATCGAGAAGAGCTCTGAAGGACAAGACGTTGGTCACACTGGCGCCACGATCACCAGTTTGAAGCATTGGCTTTCCACGTATGGAGCACCGAAGCAGCAGTCAACTTCCGATCTATTCACAGTCTTCACGCCAGACACAAAAATCTACGGAGGAACTGCCCACTACTCAGCTTTCAGGACCCAAAGCAGCACCATGAAAAAAGGCAGACTCACCAAATGATAAGCTACATGACGAACTACGCTCTCCCTCATGTCCAACGCAAAAGAAACTAAGACGGAGTATTTAAGTAAACTAGAACTGTCGGTATACGTGTTGAACTTAAACCTCTCCTAACAGAGAAAGAGCCTGCTCATTGCCGCGTGATAAACACTTAGAAAGTCGAGTACTTGCCCAGCTTCTCCACGTTGCGGAAGTCCTCGCCAGCGTAGCGAGCGTTGGCACCCAGCTCCTCCTCAATACGCAGAAGCTGGTTGTACTTCGCCAGACGCTCCGAACGGCACGGAGCGCCAGTCTTGATCTGGCCGGCGCTCAGACCCACAGCCAGGTCCGCGATGAACGTGTCCTCCGTCTCACCGCTGCGGTGGCTGGCCATGATGGCCCAGCCAGCCTTCTTCGCCATCGTCACGGCCTCAATCGACTCCGTGATGCTGCCGATCTGGTTCACCTTCAGCAGAAGCGCGTTACAGGCCTTCAGCTCAATGGCCTTCTTCACACGCGTCGGGTTCGTCACCGTCAGGTCGTCACCCACGATCTGCACGTCCTTGCCAACCTTGCTCGTGATCTTCACCCACGACTCCCA
The DNA here is from genome assembly GCA_030267785.1 of Phytophthora fragariaefolia. Taxonomy (NCBI): domain Eukaryota; phylum Oomycota; class Peronosporomycetes; order Peronosporales; family Peronosporaceae; genus Phytophthora; species Phytophthora fragariaefolia. The sequence goes on from BSXT01001524.1 coordinate 38,251, forward strand.
GTCGTCCTGGTCGAACGGGTCCTCGATCGACACGATCTTGCTCGAGCCAGCGCACTTCGCGATGAAGCCCTCGTACACCTCCTGCAGCTTCTCGGCCGAGATCTTCTCCGACTCAGGGGCGTTCTCGTTCTTGAAGTCGAGGTTGTAGCGAGCGTCCGACGAGCCCGTGTAGAACTCCGACGCGGCAACGTCCATACCCAGACGCACCTTGTCCGTGTAGCCGGCGGCCTTGATGGCCTCCTCGATCAGGTCGATGGCCTCGCCGTTCGACTGGATGTTCGGGGCGAAACCACCCTCGTCACCCACAGCGGTGGCGTCCAGGCCGTAGCGGCCCTTGATCACCTTCTTCAGGTTGTGGTACACCTCCGAGCCAATCTTCATCGACTCCGTGAAGCTAGTGGCACCCACGGGGAGGATCATGAACTCCTGCATCGCCAGCTTGTTACCGGCGTGCGAGCCACCGTTGATAATGTTGAACGACGGCACGGGCAGGCACGGCGTCGGGTTGCCCGCCAGGTCCGCGATGTACTGCCACAGAGGCTGCTTCTTGGCAGCGGCACCACCGCGGCACAGAGCAAGGGACACACCCAGAATCGCGTTGGCGCCCAGTTTCTTCTTGCACCAACCCCACTCGTTCTGCGTGCCGTCGAGCTCCTCCACCATGTAACGGTCAAGCTCGGCCTGCTTCGTCACGTCCTTGCCGACAAGAGCGGGAGCAATGATCTCGTTCACGTTCTTCACGGCGTTCAGGACGCCCTTGCCCATGTAGTCCTTGCCACCGTCGCGCATCTCCAGGGCCTCGAACTCGCCCGTGGACGCTCCGCTGGGGACGGCGGCGCGGTACTCGCCGATCTCGGTGACGAGGTCGACCTCGACGGTCGGGTTGCCACGCGAGTCGAAGATCTGGCGGGCCTTGATCGACAGGATGGAGACCATTGTGAAGACGGAGGGGTGGGTAGCTTGGGAAGACGCTTGCCGGGAGTGGGTTGTTGAACTGAGGCTTGATACGCCAATTCGTAAATGAGCTCCTTGGATCGGTTCTCCTGCGCCCGGCCATCAACGCCATCTACGCCGAGATTCGCCTCGCCCAAGGTGGTCACAGGGGTACGTGGCGGAGTTCTGCTTGGGCGCGGATTAGGTTGGCTCTTGTCCCACACTCGGTTGCAAGAGCAACGCGCGCGGGGGTCACAGACGGGACAAGGATACTTGTCAAGGGGTTGATTGCACGCTGGCGAGCCCAGAGCGCAAAGACATCGGCACCGGATAGACTCTATCTGGTGCCTCTATCATAGAGGTCTCCAGTCATTTTCCCTCCGTGTCGCGCCCGTCATGCCATGGCAGGCCCTGCCGCAGGGGGTGGACGAAGCGATTGATTTTGATACGTGTAAAAGGCGACGGGCATGGACGCTGCCGGAGGAGCAGACGCGCGGCGGTGCCATGAGCAAACAAAAACTCCTGTCATATGTACCGTACATGAATACAGTATGCATCATGCATGGTGCATGTGTACATGTACATGTACTGTAGCGGCGGCCGGAGCCACGGGCCGGTGCCACCCGAGCCGTGTCACCACCACGCGGGGCAAGAGTATTCAACTTGTGCTCTTGTCTCTTGTCGCAGATCAGCGACCTGATTGGCCGCCGCGTCGGCGAGCCCCGACGCCGGCGCGTCGCCCGCTGACCTTCGTTGTCAATGCCCTCATCGCGCGTCGTGGGGTGCAGCAGCTCTTTCGCCAGGCCAGCTATGCGAGCTCTGATGTAGGGCTCCGTTTCGGTGTTGGTTTGGGTGACTGCCTTCCTTAGCGCGACCGTCGCGCTACATCAAGATGTTTCTAAAATAGAGTAGCCATTTCTAACGAACAAGCTGAAGCGGTGCTCCTTGGGGTGACTTTCACACTACATGCTGGCGTTTCAACACCAGACGACCTGTCACCAAATAAGAAATGTCTGGAGGCATCAAGTCTCAAGGAGCTGGAGGTGTCGATAATGGCGATGCGAGTTCTCGTATCGAAAACAATGGCGGTGGGCCAAGAGAAGAGAAGGTGAAAGTGGTCGTTCGTGTGAGACCTCTTCAACCAAAGGAGGAGGAGTGGCCAAAGGCAGCAGAAGCTGGTAACAGTACTGCTCCTGCAACTATAACTATCAAGGTGATGTGGCTCGAAGTACATTCGCGCTGCACCACCACTGATGCCGTGTGAATGGGTCGGTCCAACAGGAAAACGAAGTCATTTGGGAGAAGAACGGTCGGCTGAAAAGTATCAAAGCTGACGCAGTGTTTGCTAATGACGCGACACAAGACAACGTGTATCGCAGTGTAGCAGGTATTGGAAATACTTTTTTTTCTGCGGGGGTCATAATCGATAGCTTACGCCCCGGGTGAATGTAGAATGTGTTGATGCTCTTATTGCTGGCTTCGACTGCAGCGTGTTTGCGTAGTACGTTTGTGATTCGAAAAGGCTGCCACGGAGCCGTTTGTCGAGTCTGATATTTCTTGTTCCTAGCGGTCAAACAGGAACAGGGAAAACGTACAGTGAGTTATTCAAGTTTTTCTGAGTGCAAAGTCTCAAACTTAATAACCCTAATTGTCAATGTGTGGCTAGCCATGAGTGGGCTTCAACGTGATGAGCCGGCGGGAAATGAATTACTTGCGAGTTATGGAGTCATTCCAAGAAGCATTAAAAGGTTGTTTGCGGAGATTGATCGTGCAAGGAGAGGGGCTAATGGGGTTTCTTTCAATGTCTATTGCTCATTTATTGAGGTGCGATGCACATGAATTAGAATGCACCATGTGCCTTCCATTTAACGGACTAACTTCAACATGACAGATATACAACGAGAAAATATATGACATCCTCTCCCCGGAGGTTTTAGATAATTCGAGGGTCAATCAATCACCCGACGCCAAGTCTACTACGACCAGTACTGGTAATGGATCATTAACGCAGCGCGCCCGCCCCTGGAATAGTACGGTCAGTGTATCACAAAGCCTTCAAATCCGACAAAAGCTAGATGGATCCGTTTTTGTAGACGGTATGACATCGCGCAATGTGAGCAATGAGGCTGAGCTGCTTGAAGCATTTTGCGAGGTGAGCACTGGTATATTATTCGTCCGGAACTAAACGCATGATAACACTTCGCAAATGAAACAGGGTTCCCAGCAAAGAGAAGTTCGGGACAATTTCTACAATCAGTTTAGCAGTCGAGGGCACGCTGTATTTCAGATCACACTCAGAAGTAGTCTTGCAGATGACGACTCCAACAAACCAAACTCAAAGAAAACTCGTCTATCAAAGCTCTTTTTCGTGGACCTAGCGTAGGTCCTGCTTCTTAAAATCGCCTAACGTGTTAGTATCCACTCACCAATTTTCTGTGTTGTGAATTGCTTCTACGCAGAGGATCTGAAAAGTGGCACGTGAATGGATCTGACCTTACTGACAAATATGCGAGCGAGTTAGCATCGATTAACAAAAGTCTGTCGGCATTGACTAACTGTGTGATGGCACTTACGCAGAAGGAACGATCACACGTCCCGTTCCGAGACTCGATCTTAACACGCTTACTCCAATCATGCCTGCAAGGATCGGGAAGAACGGCATTCATTGTAACCATTAGTCCGTCTAAGGGGAGTTTGGAGGAGTCTTTTGCTACGTTACGGTTTGCCGAACGTCTCAAGGCTATCCGCTGTCGTCCAATTCGGCGCAGCCTGTTCAGTAATGAAATGCTCAGTGATCAGCGGCTGTATTACGAGCGCCAAATTCAAACCATGCGTGTAAGCACCAAAGTCTAGTACAAGATGGTGGTGATCATTGATCAGTTTCGTGACAATGCTGTATTGCTTGTAGGCCGAGGTAAACCGCTTACGAGAGCTACTGAGAAAAGCCAAACAGAGACCCAGAGAAACCACAGAGAATTTTGCGAATGCTGCACTTATCGAAGAAAATCGACGTTTGAAAGAGCTGCTACTGCAGTCAGAACGCTCACGTGCTGTTGAGAGGTTCTGCACGATGCTATTTGTTCGCGCATACTATCCACGAATATGTGACTTACAGTACCGTGCTTTACGACAGGAACGAGCGTACCAGCAGCAAAGGAGGGAAACTTACCGTTGCTGCAGGTAGTGCTAGCGTACGGATGTCACCGCAACAGTTTTCTGCGAGAGAGATGCTTCAGCCTTCATCAACACAGGGAGAGGAGCTTACTAACATCACAAGTTCGCGAAACCTCCGACAGAATTCACCATCAACCGAGCGAACTATCGAACGCGAAACTATTGGGATAAGCAGAGCTAGTGATCAGCCTCGAGATCAGCCTCGAGATCAGCTAACCACTCTCGAATCTCAGCTTCAATCGAAGGAGGCGCGCTTGAACTGGATGCTGGAGGCCGTATGTTTACTGCTCTGTGCACGCAACCGATACGTGAAGAACTAACAACGTCTATCCTGAGCAGGAGATGGAGGCACAAAACACAGGTGTTGATGCAACTGATGCAAATGATGCAGCATCGGCAGATCCCAACCGTACGTCGACGCAGAAATCTGTTGTCTTCCTTCCAGTAGTTTCCGTCAATGATATTACTCTTGCTTCGCGTGTAGGGCGACCAACAGTGACAAGGTCATGGGCAGTGGAAACGAGACTTCGCCGACAGTTTGTGGGGGTTCCAGCACCATTGCGGGATACAAGGCCTGATCCCGGAAGCAGAACTGGTGGTGAGGAAAATAGTGAATTGAAATCAACAAGTAGCCCGAGAGAGATTACACCGGTAAAACGGCGCCTTCCTGTTCTCGTTGAGGCCACGCCAGCTCCACCACGGATAGACTCCGATGCAGGCCAACCCGCAACGCAGCCTATGTTGCGTAATCCTGTTAGGCGTCGAGATCCGTCACCCCCAACTGATACATTGAGCCAAACGGATCATGCAAGCACTGAAAGCAGCCGAAGTCGAGCCGAAACGTTTGCCAAAACGCACCAAGTTGGTCAGTTGGATCCCACAGCGTCAAACACCCAGACAGCGCAAGTCAAAGCTTCATCAATTCTGAAGCTGGTTGGGACTGGACCCAGTGAGTTGTCAGGGAAAAGTCGAGACGAACTCATCGAGGAATATAAGCGTGCGCGCCGTATCGAGCTGGAAGCGATGATGCGAACAATGGTACAAAGGTGAACAAGTAATGAAGCTAACATCAACTCAAGTTGCAGCTATGTTGGCGGCCAAGTGTATCTAGCCCGCATCTATACGGCAACGTCGCATCACTTGCTTGCTACCTAGCTCGACACATCCACGATAGGTGGGAAGGGCTGAGTCTTGCTGACGACGAGGATTTTCTTCGTGTGCGACATATATCCCTTGATATAGCCTTTGAAGATAAGGTTCGTGAGGACGCATTCAATCTCATCCATGTCCATGGTCTGCCCAGTCGCGACTTGAAGTGCTAGCTGGAAGTCCTGCATATGCAGTTGGTGGTTCTGCTGAATCAGATACCTGTTAAAGCACAACCGATACGATTGAAGGAGCTGTTAGCCACACCCAAGCGGATGCAGGCACGGAGTAGCGACCACGTACACTTTCTTGAACAGGTTTCGCAGAACCAAAAGGCGGAGCTTCTCGATCAATAAATACACGCCCTGCTGGATGAACTTGTCCTGGTATTGAGCCAGATACTCTGTGAAGAGGTGCAAGTTACCATCGCGAATGGCGTCGGTGAGGCCTGTGTACTCTTCCAGCGCGTAGTCAGTCAAGAGCTTCGGGGACGGCATCACACCCAGCAGCAGCTTCACCGGCACAAGGAATTGCAGGATCATGCGTTTGTTCCGCGCCTTGCCGCGGTGGCAGTGTTTCCAGGCGTAGTCGAGGCAGGTCTCCGCCTTTTGATACTGGTCCTCAAACATGGAGATACGCCCCACATAGTACTGGTACGTGACTTTGTCGCTCTTGTTGAAGAGCTCAAACTTGGGGAAGGCCGGCCCCTCCACGGCGCGAATGAGGTTGCGGCACAAGTGGATCATGTTGAGCTTGAAGTAGATCTTGAAGAGCTGGTTTACGATGAACAGCGCGCCCATCTTCTTGTTGTGCTCGAGCGGTGCTCGGTCGTTGGCCGCCATGGCGAAGCCCTTCTTCAGGTGCTGCTCGGCGCTGCGCAGACTGTCGTGGGTCTCGTCCCCCGCCTTCTGCGAGGCCTCGTGGTCCGCCTACGACGCAAGACGCCGTCAGTCCCGTGCCCCGCATTCACTACCCGCCAGTCCACTCACCCTTGTGGCCAGCAGCCGCGTGTCGACGAACAGCACGTGCAGGAAGGGCATGACCCAGCTGGTCTCCTCCCTGAACACTTCCATGAACTTGCTGCACAGAGGAGACACGTCACCAGTCCGTCAGCGTCCTGCCCTGTGCCAAGTTTACTTTGCGGGTTCCCGCCGTACATGACGGCGCCGATCTGCGCGCTGTAGGCGTCAGCGAAGCGCTGCTCGTCCAGGTGCTTGCGCGCCTGCAGGATGCCCGCCACCACCTCGGCGTACGCGTCCAGGCGCGCCAGCTTGGCGTGGCACGTCTGCGCCACCTGCTGCGCCGACAGCGCGCGTAGATCCGCGTCGGTGCATCCGCCCGTGAGCGTCAGCAGCTGCGCCAGCGCCGCGCCGTCCTGACCGGCGATGGCCGCCCCCACGCGGTCCACGAAGGCCGCGAGCTGCATGTTGCGTCGGGCGCACAATCAAAATATATTTTTGCCAGATAAGCTCCAGATTTCTGGTGCCATCGGTTAGAAATAGTTGCTAAGGTTTCTACTGCTCTCCCTGTCTAAACTGATAACAGAAACCTGCTAAAGTCGGTAGGTAACCTTTAGAAACTGTCCACGCACGGAGCTCATTTCTGGGATTGCGTCGCACTTCGAGCAGTATGGACGTCGCTGCCAGCAAGCGCCGCGTGCCTGTCGACGCGGAGGTGAGCGCCGCGGAAGGAGGACGCGCCGCGCCCCCCCGTGCGCGTGCCGCGCGCCGCCCCGCCGCGCAGGGCGCGTGGTTCAGCGCGCCGCTCGTGTACGCGGTCGTGACGTTCTTCAGCTTCATGATCTTCGTGCACGTGTGGCAGTTCTCGAGCTCGCAGATGCACCCGGTGCTCTCCACGCCCTTCCGCAACAAGACGATGGTGCAGTTCTCCACCAAGTTCGGCACGTTCACGGTGGATCTGTTCCCGGAGCACGCGCCCAAGACCGTGGAGGCCTTCAAGAAGCTCGTGGACGGCGGCTTCTACACCAAGGACGCCGGCTTCTACTACAACGAGCCCAAGTTCGTGCTGCAGGGCGGCGGCTTCCTCTTCGGCAAGGACTCCCCCGTGGGCAACCTGCCGGTCGAGTACAGCGCTCCCAGCACCGAGAGGATGGTGGTCATCGCGCGCAGCCACAAGTCGGACTCGGGCAACACCGAGTTCGCCATCATGCTGCACGACAACACGGAGAGGAACCAGCCCAGTGAGGATGGCCCCGGATACACCACGTTCGGCCGAGTGGTGGAGGGCTGGCACACGATCGAGTTCATCTCCAAGAAGATGTCGCCAGGCTTCATGGCCAAGGAGGACCGCGATCGCCAGATTGGCTTCGAGAAGGTCGAGTTCGTTGAGAGGTTGTCGAATGACAACGAAGAGGCCAAGATGCGCCTGGAAGAACTGAAGTACGTGCTGGAGACCCCGCACAGCGTCGTCATCATCTCGGAGAAGGACTGCCCCGAGAAGAAGGAGGTGCAGAAGATGCTCCACAAGTTCCGCACGACGGTGCGTACCAAGGAGATCGGCTTTTCCAACCACATTCCGTTCGAACTGGAGACAGTGGAGGCACTGACCGGCCGCAAGTCGCTGCCGCTTGTGTTCATCAAGGGCCAGTACGTTGGCGGTCTGCGTGAAATTCAGAAGCTGCAGCAGACTGGAATGCTCCGCTCGATGTTGGAGAAGAGCGGCACGCTTGCTGAGGACATTGTCTGGTCGGCCATCAACCAAAATGGTATAGTGCTTTTCAGCAAGTCGTACTGTCCGTACTGCAAAAAGACCAAGGAAACGCTTGCAGGACTTGGTGCGAAGCCTCTTGTGTTCGAGCTGGACACTCGTGAGGACGGTGCTGCCATCCAGGCTTTCCTGTTCCGATTGACTCGTCAGTCGACTGTCCCTAACCTCTTTATCAAGGGCAAGAGCGTTGGTGGGAATGATAATGTGCAAGAGTTGCTGCGATCTGGCGAGCTAGTTGACCGGCTCAAGAAGGCCCGAGCTATCGACTAATTTGCACATGTCGCGCTGAATGAAAGACAGGTCACAAAACAGGAGTACCTAACAAATGAACTGATCGATTGCTTAGCGCAAACTTGTGTATGTCAATAGAAAAGGCTTGCCAGAGGCACAGCATACTACAGTTCGCGACCATATTTCCCATACCAGAGAAGTGCTCAAGAGTCTTGCCTCATTTCTTCATCAAATGTGCAGGTGACTGTGATCATAGAACTGCTTGGTGCTCGCTCCTTTCGGGTTTGGGCGATTTCCGGACACATCATCAGCACCGAGTCCAATTGACTCGGATGTTAGCATGAACGGCCCATTGTTGCGAGTGTATGGCGAGTTGCCAATACGCATGGTGTAGAACGTATCCCGGTGTGATTTCTGGTTGAACTCGGTGTTTTGCGAGCGCCCTATGTCGTAAAGGTGCTTAGTCTCTTGGAGACCTTCGGGGAAGTGATGATTCTGGTTCAGTGAGTCCAGAGCATCAAAAAGACCAGGCGGGTCTTTCTGTTTTTGCTTGTCGAGGATTTTCATCTCGGTGTCGAGCGTCTCGCGGTATTGTTCCGTGCGGACATGGCTCATAAATTCGTCCCGCCGGCTAGCATCTTTCGAGCCAAAGCCAGACTTGCGCGATTCCATCGGCTGTGACTTAAGGTATGCCGTGTTGTCCTGCAACGGATCCGACGAATACGTCTTCTTCTCGAAGTAACCGGAGCCATTGCAGGTATTTTTCGCGGGAACTGTTAGAATCTGCTTGCCCTTGTGCCTCGAGTTCTTGCCTAGAGGATGAAGAAGCAGTGAGATCGAGGTGAGCTTATCCTTACACCAAAACATGAGCAATTTCTGAGCTCACCTTCAATCAAGTGCGGGTCCCGATATGGATCGCCAATGGTCAGGTAGCTCTGCGCGATGTTCTTGTTGAGCACCTTGGTTGAATACATTTTTAAGGCTACCCCTGTTGTCTACCGTTCAAGGCGAAACTCCGACTGCAGTTTTGGATCGCTTTATCAATGGCACGTGGAAAATTATCTACTCAGCGGCATTAGTGCGTTGTGAGTGCTTCAAGCAGGATCAGACAGCGAAGAACTGAGATATTCTTAGGAGAGAGAAAAATGGATGGAGTCCAGCACCAAAAATAATAATGTGCCAGTTGCCCTCGCAACCTGGGCAACACTTCAAAGCAAGGAGAAATCAAGAAAGAGCCTACTGCGTACTAGTATTTTTTTGAAGATATAGATTTCATTGTCTGTGAAAGCCTGAACCCAACTCATTTTTGAAGCCCTTGCAACGAAACAGCAAGTCTTCGCGACGAAGATGATGACTACAGCCACTTCGCGCGCATGTCGTGCACGACAGCTTGCACCTGGGGCACTTCTGGCGTGAATTGGGCGATGGCATCGATCTTGGCACGGATCTCGGGAGTGATTTTGTCGGCAAATTCCAACGCCTTCAAGTTTTCGTCGAGCTGCTCGATCCGCGAGGCACCAAGAAGCACTGTTGAGACGTTCTCGTTCGAGACGCTCCAGGCAATAGCCAGCTGGGGTAACGTGCAGCCCACCACTTTCGCCACTTCAGCGAGCTGCAGAGCTTTTTTGGTCGTCTCTTCAAGGCCATTCTTGAGCATATTTGTGAACTCGGGGATGGTAATGCGAGATCCATCGGGAATGCCCTTGGAGTACTTCCCGGTCAGAACGCCACCAGCAAGCGCGTAGAAGGCTGTAACACCATAGTTGTACTTCTTGTACAAGTTCATAAAATCGTAGTCCACACGGGAGCGATCGAGGATGTTGTAGCGAGTCTGGTCGAATGCCTACAAATATTACATAAGCACAACGTAAGAAAAAAACTCATTCCACTACAGGCGAAAGGTAACTACCGGGCGAATAAGGCCGAGACGGTCGGCCACCTCGCAAGCCTCCATGATCTCCGCGGCGGTCCACTCGCTGGTCCCCCAGTAAAACGCCCAGCCTTGCTCGATGACGTAGTTCATCGCTCGAACGATCTCTTCCATGGGGGTGTAAGGGTCCTGGCGATGGCAGAAAATGAGGTCCACGTAGTCCAAACCAAAGCGCTTGAGCGACGCCTTCGTGCCCTCAACGATATGCTTGCGGCTGAGTCCTGTGTCGTTCGGACCACCACCGCCGGAGAACATCTTGGCGCCGAAGAAGATCTTGGTGCTGATGACCAGATCCTCACGGGACCATAAGCCACGCTCGATTCCGGTGTTGATGCTCTTGCCCATGTAGACCTCAGACTCGCCGTCAGCGTAGGCCTCAGCGTTGTCAAAGAAGTTGATACCATTCTTGAAGGCGTGCTCCATGATGGCGTAGGTCTTCTCAAACTCGTTCTGCGTGTTGAACGTGACGAAGCTGCCGAACGCGAATTTTGACACCAGCAGTCCGGTGTTGCCGAGGAATCGGTACTTCATGTTGTGCTTGGCAACGACGGTCATCGCGGAGCTTGAGAACTTCAACTTCTTGAGTCTTGGGGTGGATTGCTTGGAACGAAGCAAAAGAAATAATGAGGTCGACTGCCAAGACTCCAAACGAGGGACGGTATTGGTGGTGCCCGATAGATTATCCACTCCAGGAGATTATGAATTTGCAGCTTATCCGGGCCACACCATGAACAGCTTGCGTGCCAAACCATGCACCCTTGGCATGTTCACACTCGCCACTCCACTTCATAATCTGTAACCACCTGTCATTTAGCCTCGACATTCCCAGAACAAGGTCTGGATCCCTGTCAATTAGCGAGGCATGTCCTCCTCCTCCGCCGAGGGCAGCACGATGAAGTACCGCTTCCTGGGCAATACGGGGCTGCTGGTGTCACAGCTCTCGTTCGGGAGCTTCGTCACGTTCAACACCCAATTGGACTTCGAGAATTCTTACGCCGTCATGGAGCGGGCGTTCAAGCGAGGTGTCAACTTCTTCGACACCGCTGAGGCCTATGCCGGCGGTCAGTCGGAGGAGTTTATGGGGAAGATTATTGCTACGGGCGTTGAAAGGGGTGTGTGGACTCGAGAGGATTTGGTCGTCAGCACAAAAATCTTCTTCGGCACCAAGCACGGCGGCGACCAGAAGGCGGGGCCCAATGAACAGGGGCTGAGTCGCAAGCACATTGTGGAAGGCACGAAGGCCTCACTCAAACGGCTGGGGCTCGAATACGTCGACACCATTTTCTGCCACAGGCCGGACCCGTGCACTCCAATTGAGGAGACCGTGCGAGCGATGAACTTTGTGATCAAGCAAGGCTGGGCCTTTTACTGGGGCACCAGCGAGTGGAGTGCACACGATATTATTGAGGCATGCGAGATTGCGGATCGCCTTGGCCTTGTTCGACCGGTATGACTAGCTATTACAGTTTGGCTGGTGGGTGGCTAATATATTCTGGTACTGCAGGCCTTCGATCAACCACAGTATCACGTTCTGGAGCGTTCACGCGTCGAACTTGAGTACGAGGTTCTCTACCAGGTGAGCAAACTTTACATTTCTTGTTACTTTTCGCTGCTAACCCTACCGATTCTACTTACAGAAATATCACTACGGACTCACGACGTGGTCGCCCCTCGCGTTTGGTATTTTGACTGGCAAGTACAGCAAGGGGGTTCCCGAGGTGAGCGTTCACTATTTGCTCGATAGCCAAACCTTGCACTTCCGGAGCTCACCTCAAACACTTTGAGTGTAGGGTTCCCGCTTGTCCATGTCTTCCTACATGAACTACGTGGCCGATGGCTTCGACACGAAAGTTGCGAAGGCCGACAAGCTGGCCGCGATCGCCAAAGAGATCGGCTGCACACTCGCCCAACTCGCGATCGCGTGGTGCGTCTCCAACGAAAAGGTCTCAACCGTGATCCTCGGAGCCTCCAGCGTGGCGCAACTCGACGAGAACCTTGACTCCCTCAAGTTCGTGGACATGCTGACTCCTGAGATTCGAGCGAGGATCGACCACGTTGCCAGTGTGAGCCTCCGTCTTCCTCCTCCCGAAGCCAGACTGCTTGTCATGCGGAAGCAGTGGCTGTAGCTCACGCCCGGTAAGGCTCTGACCTTACTGCTGTACAGCGTCGGACAGAATGTAACTGCCACGTGCAAATCACACAGTAAGATCATATACGCCATTTAGAACCAATCAAAACGCTTAAAATTATATAATTTAACCAATCAGATACATCGATCCAGATGCTAATTTTGAGGCTGTCAGTCGGTAATATGGAGGCAGCCGTGGACGATCCGTTAAGCGTGGATAGCGTAGAGCCGCCGGACCCTTTAGCAGCACGAGGCGCTGCCACCCCTAAGAAGCGGAGGAAACGCTACAGTCTCAAAGACAAGCGAGAGGCTCTGCGTGCTGTTCAAGGC
>BSXT01001525.1:0-34418 GCA_030267785.1 Phytophthora fragariaefolia
ATACCCGCTTCGACTGCACCCCAGTGCAGTCGGTCAATCTTTGGGCGCTTAGAGAAGCGCCCATAGCGTTCGCGAGCTAAGCGAACACGCTCACGGTAGCCAGCGGGGTCTTTGTTGAAGTTTTCAGCAACGGCACCCCAGCTTTGACAGAGTGCCTGCCATTCGGGCACTCTGCTTCTACGGGAAGTTCCCGTACCATCGGAGCTCATGAAAGAGCCGATGTAGTAATCGCGCCTTTGATCCGTCGCCGGATCAAAGTCGAGCTCCTTAGTGACATCATCATCTATGATGCCACTGCACGAGTACAGTGCGTACTGACTCGGCGGAGCAGTACTGCCAAGCGAGTATAGATCTCGCTTGGAGTCGGCATCCATGGGTCGCGCACTGGACCAGTGCGCGACACGATAGTATGGGGCCGCCTCCACTTCGCGGGCTGGACAACGGTTCAGCGTCAGCGAGCGGTCTATCGCTGCCGCTGCACGAGCGCTTCGACCTCGAAGCGTCCGAGTCGTCCTCACGAGGACGACGGGATCCCACACTCGGGTCCACACGTGTTGAAGACGAGGTTCCCTCTTCTTCTTCTTCTCTGTCTTCCATGCCGGCATCGCTGCCGACATCGAATAGAGCTTTGAGCTCATCGTGGGCAAACAAAGCGTTGCCGCGCGTCTTCTTATAGTCCCCAAGCGACATAGTTCGCTTGGGAGAGCTTGGCGTCGTCACCGTTGAAGTGACGACCGGCGTTGAAGCCAGAGAGCTTCCAGTTGTCGCTGAGGAAGAGACGACAGTGTTCGCTGCTGCAGATGCAGCTGGCGTGCCGGCGGCCTGCGTCATGTCATTGGCGTGCTCATTCTGAGCACGCCAATGACTGAATGAGCACGCCAATGACGCAGGCCGCAGCACGAGTATCCCCTCCGAAGAAGTCTTTGGATTAATGTGCCGAGACCGGCACATCAAATCCTAACAGGGGGGGGTGTAGCGGGGCTACACATTCGGTCAACCTCCACATTAGTGCAACACGCACTAATGGATACATTCGGGTGGACCACATTGCAGTGTGGCCACCATTCATAGTAGGAAGCATTACTATTCGGAGCTAAGTATACTTAATCTAAGTTAAATACACCTACTGATATTAGGCTGTAGTGGGCTTACTTAGCCCACTACTGTTGCTTACACGTGTGCGCAACGTGTAGGAGGAAGCGTAGGTGTATTTAACTTAGATTAAGTATACTTAGCTCCGTAAGTATAGCTAATCTACATAAAGACTTATTAATAACCTTTTGGTAGAAAATGAGAACTGAATTTGAACGTTAACTTTGGTCTTGCCTCCTAAAACTGATATATATAAAGAGAGGATCTGCCAACCACCCGTTGGCAGAATCTCAGTTCTAATGCATGCTCCTAATTGGCAGGTATCTATTGCTTTCTGCCAATAGTAATGCTTCCTACTATGAATGGTGGCCACACTGCAATGTGGTCCACCCGAATGTATCCATTAGTGCGTGTTGCACTAATGTGGAGGTTGACCGAATGTGCAGCCCAGCTACATAGGCCCTGTGCTGCTGGTCAGGGAACAAAGAACCCGTGCTGACCAGCTGTATAAGAGCGTAGTTACCTGGTCACTTCAGTATACTCACACATCTTTAATGCCTGAGTGAGGATGGGTGGTCGATTTAGAAAAGTGCGTTTGTTCGTGTAAGTTGTACAGCAAGCATAAGACTTGCTGTCATGTGATCATTGGTCGCAAAGCGAAGAGACTTAGAAAACCCGGCGTAGCAGCCACAACTTCAAAACATTTTAACCGCCAAGTTCTAAAATCGAAGTCTGGTAGCCAACAAACACATCATAAAAGGCAGAGACTGGATCGAGATACATGCACCACTTCAGAAACATTGCGTCTGACGGAACCAATTCCAAGTCGGCCGTTCATGGCGTCGCAAGCTCTAGATTTCCAATTTATACTCAGCCAGGATACATGAATTGCATATTTTATAGACGGCACTTTATAACTGTTGGCATGATAGCTTCATCATAATCGTCCTATTTGCCACTAGTTCCGCTCTCAGTATTTTTTTTCACTGTCACCGCTGGTTTACTGTCACCATTGTCACCGCTGGCACCGCTGTCACCACTGTCCCTGTTGTCACCGCTGTCACCGCTGTCACGTTGTCACTGCTGTCACCGCTGTTAATGTTGTCACCATTTTTACCGTTGTCACCATTCTTACTGTCACCAGTGTCATCGTTGTCACCGTTGTAATCCGTTGTCAGGAATTCATTTAGTATACTATATGAGTATTTTCTCAACAACAACCTGTCAAACTGTTCCCATTTTCAGCCACCTTACTCTTCATCACTACTACTCTGAGTGGGGTCTGCGCTAGCACTGGCGCTATCACTCGGTACCTGTTGTATGTCTTCTGGCTCTCGGTGGCGTCTCCGCACGTGCTGGTCTAACGAGTTTCGAATTGCGTAGATTAGCCCACAGTAAGGACATCAGTATGGCCCTCCACGCTCAATACAATCTTGGCGGTGCTGAACAAGGTCAGCCCTTGAATATACAAGTGTCATAGAACGGTAGCATCGGTACGACCTGAACACCACCGCTTCCGTTAAGTCAGGCTCTTGCAAAATACCATTCAATAGAACATAGCAGTGCAAGCGTACGTTAAGGGAACTAAAAACTGCACCTGAATGCGCAAGGTCGCCACGAAACAGCACCATGTGGCCACACTTCAGTTTGATTGTCCGACGTCTACTATGTTCAACTTGCCTAGCCGAGCAACCAGGGTAGACGTGAAGGTAGGTATCGCCTGTTAGCGCTATTATAGCTGATGCCTGAACGAGTTCCTGCGTGATCAATGCACGTACTGTCTCGAAGCTAGGGAAATCACAGTGCACGGCTTGATCTGTCCCACCGGGTAATGACTTCAACGCATGCCATCCGTTAGCGCTTACATGCCATGCATCATTCACATTAACTAGGTTCGCAATCATATCATGGATGGTAGCGATCGTTGGTGCCAAGCTCGAAATAGTTATATTGGTTTGACGACGAAAGTCATCTCGTTCGTCATCACGCATATTACCAAAAATTGGCTCGTATTCCAGCGTAGCTATCTCGTCCAATGCAACAGCACAATCCTCTTCGCATAAGCACAGATTGAGCAACGCGAAACCACGATTACAAAACTCAGCAATATCAGCAGGCCGAAAGAAGACCACAGTAACCGAACGTTAGCAAGTTCGTTACTCCCACCCTCCCCTCTAAAACCCAAGCGTTCACACACTAAACAGCGTGGCCAGGTGAGAGACGTTGTCATCAGTCCGGTTCTGTGCAGCTCCTGATCAAGCGGCCGGCGACGGGTACGAAAACCTGATTTTGGCCCGAGGCTTGGCAGTGCCCTGTCTCTAGCGGCCAACAGCTGCGGCGAGGAGCTGGCGGGGGCTCGTGCCCTGGATCGAGGGGCGGCAGCGGGAATCAAGTGGGCGGCGGCGGGACGAGCGCTGGTGGAGGCGCACACCCTGGACCAAGCGGGTGGAAGCGGCGGCGAAGACCTGGCGGGGGCCCGCGCCCTGAATCACGTGGGCGGTAGCGGCGGCAGCAGCGAAGAGCGGACGGCGGCCTGCGGCCTGGATCAAGTGGGAAGCGGCGGGGGTGAAGAGATGGGTCCGGTCCGTCCGGCAAGGCACGTTTGCTGAGCTGGTTGATTCTGGAATGCCAGACTTTGCCGCCGGTCACCTGGACGTAGAGATGACTAGGACCCACCCTCACTTCTGATTGGCCTGTTAATATCCTTCTAGTCTTTGTAGTCCACGGATGTTTCCACTGCAAATCTGTGGATTTGTCTACCTCCCATCTGTGGATTTCCCTATCTTACTTGTCCATCTACCATTTTCTCTCGCGGGAAAGGTTGTCTGCAGGCTCCTAGGTGGTTCTCACCCCACTTGGACCTGCGGCTCGCCGTCGAATTCTCGCTGCTGCAGTAGCTCGCAGTATGGGTATTGATACCCGGTTCCGGCGGCTAAATGGGTTGGTTGAGGACTGGGACGTGACAGGAGATTCGCAGAACAGAAACCGGTGCCTTTCATCGTCCCCTTTTTCAAAAAAATTGAATTCTTGACTTCCCATACAGAATTACCATGAAGAAGTTGGGGTGTCACCCATAGACAATGTGCAAACGCTTGATGGCTCTATCCATCTTTATGCACTATACACATATACATATACGTATACAGCCGAATAAAAGATCCGGTGGTACAATCACGTAACACGCTATTGCTTGCGTGTAAATAGCCACAATGATGATGTTGGTGATGTATAGGATTTGAGTGTACAAAGGGATGTAGTATCCTGTAAGATTCAAGGAGCATGACAATTGGTTTTTTGGCATCATCACTCTTTCCCTTTAGGCGCGCTAAAACTACGAGCCAACTAGCAGCTCATATATATGTGTATAGTACATAAAAGTCGGATAGAGTCATCAAGCATTTGCACATTGTCTATGGATGACACCCCAACTTCTTCATCATAATCGGAAGGTGTTTGCTATGCATGCGGTATCATCTAAGCCTCCGGACGTATCTTTGAGCTGAACATTAAGCCATTCATCTACGCATTGGACGATAGACCGATACCAGTGCTCGTACGTAGCTTGATGCTCCGTGTGCACGAAGAGGTACGCCCAAGGTACGAGATGGTTTTGCCAGGAGTAAAACGATGTGAGGTACAACTCACCATAATGAAATAATGAGCTCACACGTGCCATCAGCAAATAGGGGAAATATCCCATCTTTCCCTTGACCTTCTACCAGGTATCATACGTTCCTTAAAACTGTCGCGATGTTATGACATCACCAACACTTTATTTGGCCGCACCATCTTGCACGGAATCGTATGGAAAGCTATCGAAAACAAGTAATTCGTTCCTGACTGGAAATTGTGGTGGTGCAAATGTTGATGAATCGGTGCAGCGATCAAAGTCGACGGAGTCGAAAAACTTCAGTTCAACATTTTCGGGGGTGCTTTCCTCTTTCCTCCACGGCAAACACGATCTTGTCCGACACATCCAAATATGTCAAGCTCGTTCCACGAACGCAGTGCCCGCACTTCTTATGGCTCACACATCTTCACGCGACAGTGCCCCGCATGTCCTTAGGTCCGTACTAATATTTGACCACGTGATAGAAAGGGTCCCGTGAGTGTAGGTGATGAGCTGCGCACGCTTTGATGCTATCAATCGACACGGGTTTACCACGTTTCCTTGGCTTCGAGCTTGTTGTTTCGATTCTTAGTAAAGTCTAGAATCCGAGTAGCTTTCGTCTGATGCTGACGTACTGGAGGTCGGTGAGCCTTCGTATGGATTGGGGGTGTAATCATATCCATGCCGAGAGTCACAGCGGAATCGGAACCTGCTGCTGCGTTCAAAGTAGCCACTGTGCTACGCCGTGAAAGCTATTCGACCCAAAAGCGTTGTTGGCGTTCACCACACGTTTTGGCGGATGAGGAAGACTGCCTTAGTCGCCGTGGTGATCTAGCCAATGTTGGAAACATAAACGCGTGATGCCCGGGTACTGTCTGGGGCTCACGGGAGCGTTGCCGATGTCAAAACATCCGTCCACGTCTTGAATAACCGCTTGTGATGGAACACTTAGCGCGTTGCGAATAATATCGAGCTCGCGGTCGTCCAAGCTGCAAGTCAGCCGAATAGCTATCCATGCAATCATTGGGTATCATGGCAGTCCACGCGCGCGATTGCGCTGCTGTATCGTGCTGCTTCAAGCGCGATCACCACCGCTGAATTAACTAATATGTTGCAATTGCCGCAGTGCAGACGGCCGAACCGGCAGAACACGCCCACGTTTTAGAAACGAACGAAAAGTAGAAATGAGGTATCTTCATTCATTTCTTAGGATAGCTACAACCAGACCGCCCATTATTTAGAGATTGTTGCCTTTGTAGGAAAAAAACACGCGCGCCACATATACTTGTCTTAATACGAGTCCAGCTTATCTTTAGTAATCCCGCGCTTGCTCTTGATATGGCGCTTGATACGGGTCTCCCACAACCTCTCGATCGTATTTGTGTGGGTACCGGTGATGGGGTCTACGAAGTTGAGGATGTGGTCCACCCAACCGTGCGTGTACTGCATGTTCATCAACAGACGGTTATTTTCCAGCGTGAGCAGCTTGTTGCCGCGCTCACACACGTAGGTAGTAAACATGTCTGACATGATCTTAGCCCTATGAATAAACAACAGTAAAAACGATTACTCACTGTCAACTATACGCGTTCAGAGTAGCATTCTTACCGAGGTTTAATAAATTTCTTTATGTTCGGAAGAAAAGTAGCTTTTGTACGCTTATCGTACACGATGCGGCCAAACCAGCTGCCTGCAGAACGCCAGCGGCCTCCAGACCCCCACCCAACAGCCAGTACACTTGGTTATGGCGGCCGCGGTTGTATTTTCGTTTCTTCGCCAAACTGGTTTCATCGATTTCGACGATATGTCCCTCACCACCGATCTATAAGCACATATCAGCAACTTTAGATTGAAGTAGCAACCATGGCAACAACATTACCACTCCGTTTTCAAACGAAAGCATCGTGAAGGATGTTTTAGAAAGATACCACGTGTTTTGACTTCAGGTTTGTATTGCCTGTCCATCTACAAAGTTACTGAGCCGGTCAAAATCTGCTCTGTGCATTCACAGCAACAAATTGACACAGGAAGGCGACCCTCGAGCCGAAGGTTCTCCTTTTTCATGTGCCCCTGTTTGTAGTTGGTGTCGCCGGCTTGGGCAATGCAGTCATCCAACGAGCCTTGCAGGCTCCAGAACGCGGTATTTATAGCTCACATGGGCAACTCCCAGTAAGATGAGATTACGGCCTCAATCAACTCGTCGATGGTGCGGGCCCTCTTCTAGCGCTGGCGCGCCTGCGCCGCTTAAAACAGGCCCGGACCATTTACGCTCACATCTGGGCTGTTGGGCGGCTGGTTACGCAACACAACGTTGCATCCACTGACACGAGCAGCCTCCGCGAACGCAGCATCGGCCTCGGGGATGTGAGCGGGGGCGTTGTCCTACTGGACGACGACGTGTTTCCCAGCCACAGCAGCAGGCCAAAGCTCGCGCAGGGCAGGTGGCAGATTGGAGATGAGCATCTCTCTGTAGGTCTTCTTCGTCACGGAGACGTCCTTGGTAACGAGCGTGCCTGAAGGACGGTGTCTAGAAGACCGTTGCGCAGGTACGTGCTCAACAAACGGCCAAATTCCCAACTTGCCGACGAAGAACTGTTTTGTGGTAGGGTCGTACCGGGGACGCGCGATGGCAGCCAAAAACATCATGCGAGTGATGTAACGCCTGCTGTGCAACCGCCACACAGGGGTCACTTCGCCCTGAAGGAGTTGAAACCATCGAGTGGGCTGCGTGATGTAAAACAGCTTCTCGTCAACATGCACGGCGTCGAGCATTTCGTCGAACAGCATGGTGTCGCACTGGATGTGGTGTAGCGCAAACCGCAGGCGCTGAACCCTGTTGGCCTCCGTCAGCAAAGGCTTGGTGACGCTCGTGTGCACTCGCAAGCGGCCGAGGCGGGACTGCCGGAACGGTGTCGCTGGAGTCAGGCCACATGCGGCAGCGGCCAAGCGAACAGTTGATCGTTCCACGACATCGACACCTCGAAGCTGCTCAAGCGTTGCCGCGTCGTCGGGCGGCCAGCGCCCACTGCGATGGCTCCGCGATGGCGATGCAAAACGGCCAGTGCGCGTCTCCTCCGTGTTGGCGCGAGTCCATAATATGCATATTATGCGGGAGACGGTGGAGGGGTAAATCCCCTCTGTTTCGGCAACAGCGCCGATGCCACAATGCTTGAGACGGCCATTGGTGGAGCGCATCAGGAGAACGGCGAGGACCTGCTGGCGTTTGGCGTCAGCCAGCTTGGTCTTGCGAACGGCGTTGGGCTTGGACATGGTGAGGAAGAGTTATTGCTTGAAGCAGAACAGGCGAATTTGGTTGTAAGGATTGCTAGGGAGGCTAGCGATATGGTGGCGGCACTACTCAACCAGCCATTTAACCATCAATACTGGAAGCTAGAGAAATCCGAGGGTGCCAAACGAATGGTGACAATTAGATGCGTCTTTTGCTATTTGTTTTACCCTGTTTTTCGATAAACAGGAGTGAAGGGCATCTACTTTTGTCAATCGAGCTTTCTTTTTGAATCGGAGTGGCACCTTGAACTATGTTTTCAGGAGCTCCTTGGAGCATATTGAACGGCAGAAAGCATACCAGTCTCTGGTAGTACGCTGAAAGACAGAGGCCATCTCCATTGCCTGTACTTGAGGCTGTCTCATGCACCAGGCCTGAAGCTGGCGCGCGGTGCGGTGCAGCTTGAGCATTGACTCGCTGAAAAACAAGCTCGTGAGCATGCCGACAGAGATTTTCTTTCGGTCAGCATGCTCGAAACGCCGAGTGCACCTCCATCTCTTGCGTTCGACGAAAAACTTCATGTCCCTGTCGCAGTCACGGCAGTGCTTGCTCTTGTCGATGAGACCCACTTCCATGCACCAGAGGGCGCAGGTCTCTTCGTCGCAGGTCACCTCCATAACCTTGGAAAATTCAAAGAGACCCGGGTCCTCTACATGATTCAGAAAGGGGGTCTTAATTGGGGAGGGAGGGGGGATAGGCCTGGGGGTGGATCGCAAAAGGATTATGCGGTGTGTAGCTGGTCGTCACGAATGGCTGAGTTATGTAGCGGGCTTGTTTTTCTTTTCTATACAAGAACTAAGTGTGCTTTAGCCTCGCTCTCCTCCGTTTTAGGTCCAAAAACTGGGCTTATTTTTCGACACACCATGATTACAAAAATATTGCGAACTCGAGATACCTCACTACTACTTTCGTTCGTTTCTAAAACGCGGACGTGTTTTGCCGGTGAGCCGCCAAGCCGTATTCATCCCAACATGGCGTTTTTGTAAAGGCAATCGAATACTGCATCCAAGCGGTGTCGCAGAGGAGGAATTATTAAATTGTGAGAGAATGTTGGGATCAATGGGAGCTTCCCAGTCGCTGATCCGGATAGGCAGCGGTGCTAGAACCATGCTAGAGTTGTTTCTATAGGGCCGTCCAGCCACAGGCGTGCGACGCACAGCTGACTGATCCAGAAACACCATCATCGTATTCCTTGTTTGACCCACTGTAGTGGCGCCATGCTAAATTTAGTGCCAGCAATATATAGCACGCAATGAATACAACAACAACTACAAAACGGACGCTAACGAGAAACTGGGAACTGGTAGATTGCACTTTATTGCATTATATTACATATGCTAGGAAGCTTATTCCATATTGATACTAACAGAAACCTCTGCGGTCATCGCTGCAGTGACTTCATTCAATAGCATAATCCAGTTTACCTCCAAACATACGGGTTTTTGAGCAAGCACAAGGGTAGCAAGACTCTACAAAGTCAACTTCAGCTGTGGACAACGATCCAATCATCGGGTCCTAATCGAAGCGCAGTCGTGCTTAAGCCGCCGGAGAAGATGGTGACAAAACAACACAAGCACCTACAAAGCTACAAAGCTCTGGCCGCAATGGCGTTACCAGAGATCACCTATTTCCTGCACGAAGCTTTGGTCAAGTGGCGCCACGAGAGAGCGAGGGCGGTACGAGTCCACCGTATACGCGCGTTACCAGGTATCGGGCAAATCGACAACGGCGATGATGACACCGTCCTTCAATACCATCAATTGGCGCCGGCTAAAGACTTTTAGCGAGCTCGAATCGATGACTCCAGTGGAACAGAAGACAGAAGACGAACGAAAGCTGGTGCAGGCCATAGACCAGATCTTGGCCAGCACGATGAATGATGAAATACCGAATGTGCTCGCAATCATTAGTCAACATCTGAAGATGGACTTACGGCAGAAGGATGTTAAGGTTGAATTACATTGACCGGTTTGATGAGCTCGCAGAGGAATGTGGATTAAGTCCAGCATTAGGTGGCAAGGAGAAGGTCAAATGTAGATTGCTGACGGAGAATTTGCGGCAGATCACTCTGAAGGAGCAGGTTCTGCTCTACGAGAACCTTAAGTCGACTGTGAAGATCAATGTGCCGAGGCTGTTCGACGTTACGGCGAAGTCTTTGAAGAATCAGCAGCCATATAACTTGTTCCAGACAGTGAACGACAAGTCAACATCCAGAGGCATCATAAGACTAACTAGATATGATAGCATAACACAGGCTGGTGGCCGGTCTTCAGCAGCTCGTGATGAGCGCCGAGATGTCAGGCCGCAACTTAACAAGCGTGATGAGGCTCCAACTAGGGGTTGGCTGCACTGCATTGGGTGCGTAATTGCCCCGACGTGACTGAAGATCAGAAGAAGCAAGCCATGGAAACATTTAAGAACAACGTAGATGTGCTGACGTGGCAACAATGAAATGATTGATACACATAGGGGATGACCTCGCGCCTAGGCACGTCGCTTTTAATGGGGTGGTGACTATGCCATACCACCTCGATAACGGCACTGAACACAACATGATACCATGCTCGGTGGTTGATGAAATCGGCAAGATGCTTCCAGAGCCGGCAATTAGGAAGGGCCTATTATTGGGAAATCAGTAGGAGGAGCAGAGATTTGTTCAACTGGACTTAGCTACTTACTCCTGCTGGCCCCGTTCGTATGATAGGTGTGACGGGCTACTTACTCCTGCTGGCCCCGTTCGTATGATAGGTGTGACGTGCATCATCACGGAGACAGATGAAGATGAATTTCTCTTGGGTAACCGGACGCTCAAAGCATAAAGAATTGATGCGGACAAACAGCTCGCCGCACTTACCAAGGAGGAAGTGATTGCTTTTGATCCACCTGAGTCTTCCTCGTCAGTATGTTTTGATCCCCCTGACAAATAACAGATTCTAGCGCGGCTCTGCGAATTGATTAATGAAGTAGTGGCAAACGGGTTTCTGGCAGAGAAGGAGAATGAACTTTTTCGAGAGGTGACGCGATATGACATTTGGCGTCTCGCAATTGGCAATAGCCCTCCGTCCAAGATTGAGCCGTTTGAGATCCGGTTCAAATATGAGCCGAGTCCATTCGGTGTATACCTCGCACGTACGCTCCTGCTGAGCGTGATTTGAGCAAAAAAAAATAACGAGTCCCTTATTGCACTGGGCTGGGTGTACCGCAATGAAAGAAGCTGACGGGCGAGCCCTGCGAGTCTAGTAAAGAAGCCAGGGAAGAGTGGGGGGGATTGCGCCAAGCAGTGGATTTTGGGCGCACCCACGCGAAAGTATTACCGGCAGAGGGATCGATGTCCAGGCTAAGAACTTGGCTGCACCATGCGAATGGTAAGCGCCACAAGCACACAGTGGACTTCATAAAGTGTTTCTGTCACATGGATCTTGCTCTGGAAAGCCAAGAGGCACAATCCTACACGACTATGGACGGCATCTCCACATCGACGCGCCTCCAGCAAGGCTCTGTGAATTCAGGCTTTGAACGATATGACAGAGCTACAAACAGCAACAGAGCTGCAGGGGTTTCGTTGTGCAGCCGGGTGGGTGAGGAACTCGTTGATTGGTGTTGCCTGAGTGTCCGGCCCGATACAAGATCAACTACAAGCTGCACTGGTAGGTACGAAGCGGACCAAGCATGTAGCAGCACGCATTCCAATCAGTCTCATAGACAAAGAGCGAAAGTGGAGCAGCTGCTAGCTACGCTCATGACTCCGGATGATTTTTATGACCGATGCGAGTGAGCGTGGGTGGGTCATTATTCTGACGGTAGTTCCTGACTGGAGCCCATTTGGGAACATCACGGAGCAGCAGCACCAGCTAGTTCAATGCCTGAGTGGCACGTTTAAGAATCGGCTTTTGTCCGTCAGCCTTAGTTGTCAGACTCTGGCATTTCCCTCTCAATAAATTCAAACTCGTGTTCGCCATTCATCAGTCGTATTGAGGCGCTAGCCATATCAGGTTCCAGTCTTCGTCTTTGACATCGGTCCATCAAAATGAACCCTGCACGAGCGGTAAGAGAATCGGCCAATTGGCTGGATCGACCGTGAGCTCCAAGATCATGACTCGAAATACTTGAAGAACATACCGATTTTGCCGTTTGATACTGGCTTTTATCCAGGGATAGTAAGCCAAGGTAAAACTCTGCGTCATTTGAGTCTCGTGAACAGCTCTTCCAACATTTGGTTCTTGAATTGCGTTGCTGATTCGCTGACCAACGCTTTAGGCATACCATAGCGGCTACTCCACCCATGATGACTCTGGCAGCAATCGCAGAGTCAGGGTTTGCACACTTGACCTGCTCGCAGAAATGCGAGAAGTAAACAACAAGTAGTTCGTTACTTCGCTGAACTCTCTAATGACCAGATTGTCCAGATATAGATTCATTGTGCTCCTTAGGCCGATAAGGTTCTCCCCATGGCCTCGGAATGATAGTTCCACCCTTGACATGACAACAGATCAGGCAGCGAGGGCGAAACTCGCGAGATTTCATCTTCAGCTTCTGGATGTTGAAGTACTGTTTTCAGGTGTGTAATCATCACCTTGACCCCCCTGTGGTCCGAGGTACCGCAATGGACTATCACCATCAGCCACATCAAAAATACTTCTGCTTTCTTATGTATCCACAGGCGATTGGACTGCTCACGCCAGCCATAATCTGCATCTTAAGTTAGATAGGGTGCTCGCTCGCTCTGCGTTTGCTGCTGAGCTGCGTAAAGTCACTGACATTCGGCCATCTTCAGTCGTCAGCAAATGGGCGAAGCTAAGATCCATCGCGTTTAATGGTCGTCCATTCTGCCTGAGGCGCTGTACCTGCCCATTAAGAAACCATAGTTACTCCCGTATTGGCGTCACCACTGTCGTACCCGTTCGTGTATCGTAGCGCAGTCAACGTCAAGCTCCAGCGCTGCAATTTGTCTCGGACATGACTTGTGATGTCATCAACTGGAGCAAACAAATAGACCAGATTGCGATGATTGGAGTACGATCGGCGCCCTTTGAAATGTATCTGTAGATAGTCAATGGCACCCTTAATTATTGGATACGCTTCCTTCTCTGATACGCCCCAGTGCAGCGAAGCTTAAAATGAAAACAATTACTCCTGATGGTCGGTGGCTTCGGCGTTCACCACGCTGGTCAGCTGACCGATCATTTCGGCCCGGTCTGGAAGAGGGAGAGCTCGAAGAATACCCTCGATTACTTCCTTGCGAGCCTTTAAAGCACGCTAAACGCTTTCCAATCGCCGACCAAATGCTTCGTGCTGCCGTCCGATAGCTTCCCATTCACCATACAGGTACTTATTAAATTCGAGGGGTACGTTTAAGCAGTCTAATGCCAAATGGCCTGTTTCAGCGAGGCTTGCCAGATGCTCTCAACACGAGAGTCAGCGGCCCTGAGATGACCCTCGACATGATCTGATGGGGGGTCCAAAATAGCTGCTTCCCAGGTAGAACGGTCCGGATTTCTCATTATCTCGTTGGCCCACATCTGTTATGGGTTTACTTAGCTCACTACTTTAGCTTACACGTGTGCGCGACGTGTAGGAGGAAGCGTATGTAGATAATATAGAAAAGTATACTTAACTCTGCAAGTTTGGTTAGATCTAAATAAAGACTATTAATAACCTTTTGGTAGAAAATGGGAACTGAATTTGAATGTTAACTTTGGTCTTGCCTCCTAAAACTGATATCTATAAAGGGAGGATCTGCCAACGAGTGGTTGGATGCATGCTCCTTACTGGCAAATATCTATTGCTTTCTGCCGGTAGTATTGCTTCTTACTATGAATGGTGGCCACACTGCAATGTGGCCCACCCGAATGTATCCATTAGTGCAACATGCACTAATGGATACATTCGTGTATGTTGCACTAATGTTGAGGTTGGCCAAATGTGTAGCCCCGCTACAACATCCGCCATGTTGCAACAGGGCCTTGATGCGTCCTCCCCCACACATCTCGAAGCGCTTCCACTGCCTCACGCAACGAGGACTCTGCTGCGACTCCAGAACGATCCGTGTTGATAGGCCGGATGTAGGCCTTCAAAAACTCTTCATACGCCAGATCATTTGGGATGCCCAGCCCATACTCGTAAATCAAAAGCAAAACTGTCTCTCCTCTAAGCAACACCACCCAGCGGTTCCAGGCCTCCTCGGACTTTGAGGCTGGGACAAGATGACGATTCCACTTGAACTGCATCACGCGGTCCCACGACGGTTCTACGGGTTCTTCGACAGTCCAAATATCGTCCTGCTTTACTGCCATACCTGTAACGCGGCCGCTAAATCTTTGCCACAGTTTGTGCATGATAACATCAAATGTGACACCATTCGCTGCAAAAAACTTCCAGTGTCTTGCTGGATGCATCCCGCTGACCAACAGTACTCTTAACGATCGGCTGCACAATCAGCTGCAGCCGATGTTCGTCTGCTGTTTGTGATGCTCCATCGAGCAAAACGCGAGCTGTAGTAGAGTGTGGCTGTTGGCATCTGCCTTGCGGATCTTGGTGTTGAGGAGACGTTGGAGATGTTGTGGAACGTGGCGTTCTCACACGTTGCGGGTACGATGATGTACGAACATTTGTTGGCGACGCTGAGGAAGGCGTCCTCGGCATTTAGCTAGATTCGCTGAAGGTTTCACTCGGTCTGCTGCATTTCGTCTTGCGACACGGTTGCTTTCACTAGTGGTTATCACGGTTGGAAAGCAAGTAAGTTAGACTAGCCAATCAAATCAATTCTTCTCCTGCAACCGTGAGTACCGAATTGCCGACCACTCACTTCCGACCACCGTTTGTTTTCCATGCTAATACGGGTTATGGTGCAGGACGCACCGTTAGCGGTGCGAAAGAGCTTCATTTACGAGTTTCTGCCAATTAAATTAAATTAAATCTACTACCTGCAGGCTTAGCCAATCGCGACAGGAATATGACACTTTCCTCGTTTCGGAGGAAAGTATGGGCAGGGCTCGAAGGTTTGATTTGATTGGCTATCGGCACATTTTACTTACTTACTTTCCAACCGTGATAACCACTACTGTGGAAGTTTCACATCACCCGAGACCCACCTAAAGCCATATTTTTATGCGGTTATGTCGGTTGATCGATTGCTTGCGCGATTGCTTGGATGAACCGCGCAATCAAATTTTGGGTAGAACGCACAATATCAAACGGAAAGAAGAAGGAAAACCTGTTTGCTTGAAGTGGCTCCATTCTCCCCTTCGATTAGCCACCTCCCGCTCTCAATAGAGGCCCCTTTGCTAATCAAACGTGTCAAGCCCCCCCCCCCATTCCGAGATATCTCACCCGAGAGCTGCGTCGACTCGTCATGGCCACGTCCGACGCCGCAGAGCGCGCGCGTGTGCGCGACCTGTTCGCCGACGTGGTGGGCGCCTCGCATTCACTCGCCAGCGGCTTCCTGCGCGTGGACGCGGCGACCGACAGCGCGTCCGTGCAGCTGGTGTGGAGCTCGACGGACCTGGTGGGCAGCAACACGCTCAAGTTCCAGGCGCAGCACCACGTGAGCGGCCTGTCGCAGACGCAGCCGGCGGTGCTGGACGCGGGTTTCCCCACGCCCTGGACGGCCGACCACACGAGCGTGTCGCCCTCCGGCAGGCGCGTGGTGACGCTCAGGCTCGAGAAGGGGGCGGACGGACCCCCCGAGGGCGTTTTCTGCGGTGCGAGTTGGGCGGCTCCGTTGCAGCCTTTTATTTAAGGATTTAGTGAAGTTAAATCATTCGTTGTGTGCTGCTTTGCGACTGACGTGGACAGTGTTCGAGGACCGCAAGCTGGTGTCGACGTTCAAGGCGCCCAAGACGCTGCACGGCGCCATTTACCTGGGGGAGCGCGAGGGGGGCATCGCCTGGTCGTACGACGAGAAGACCATCGCGTACGTCGCGGAGAAGAAGGTCCCCGAGTCCCCTGCGTTCTGGGAGAACGTGAACAGTAAGAAGGAGAAGAAAGGCGACGAGTCGGCGACACCACTTCCCGGGGCGAAATTTGAGTACGAGGACGACTGGGGAGAGCAGTACGAAGGGAAGAAGACGGCGTCCATTTTCTTGGCGACGTTGGCAACGGGGAAGATTGCGGAGGTGAAAGGGGTGCCGGGCAACTTGACGTGTGCTGATGTGGCCTTCGTGCCGGGAGACAACGAACTGGTGTTTGCTGCTACGGAGACGGACAACCCGAAGCGCCTGGGGATCATCTACTGCTACAACCGTCCGATTGCGTTGTACCATGTAGCGCTAGACCAAGAGGATCGGACCAAGAATGTGGTGCAGAAACTTGAGTTGATTCCCCAGGATGAAGAAAGCAAGGAAATTGGGACGATGAGGAACCCGAGATTTTCTCCGGATGGCAAGCAACTTGCGTTTCTTGCAACCCGAGATATCGCCACTCACGGAACCTGCAGCTTCCTGTGTGTGACGGACTGGGCTACGAAGCAGACGTCGACGGTGATTCCCATCAAGGATGAACCCGACGCATCAGAACTTGACGTTACCAAAGCATTTAATGGGTTGTTCACAGGCTCACTGGGTGAAAATGCCTGGTCGCCGGACGGAAAGTACGTCTATGTGGTTACGCAGGTCGGTTCTCGCGTAGTGTGGAAGTATGTTGAGGTTGCCACAAAGAAATTGATCTCTCCTGAGTACGTGGAAGGCCTTGGTGTTGCCGTTGAAACGGTGGTGGACCGCAAGGGTGACTACTTCTTGGTGATGGTGTCGTCGCCTACGCGCCCTGCGAGTGTGTTCCTTGTGCACATTGACCCTGCAACCGGTAAGCACATTGGCTCACCCATTTCGATTGAAGATCAGAAGGGAGCCACGAATTACACCAAACGCTGGGAGGTGTACTCCATCCCCGCGTCGGTGTCGGATATTCCAGCTGCGAAGAAGAAGCTTCCTGAGACGCCTGAGGTTTTGAAGGATTTGCTCATTCCGTCGGTGTGTTCCTCCAGCGACTTTGAGGCGACAGTGATGCTACCCAGTAGTCCTTCACCTGCGGATGGTTACCCTGTTATTCTGGAGTTGCATGGCGGTCCGCACGGAAACTCGCCCGTCATGTACAGGAACATGTGGGATTTCTGGGCTGGCTTGGGTTTCGCTATCGTTACGGTGAACTATCGAGGCAGCACTGGTTTTGGAATCAAGACATTGGAGTCGCTGATCGGAAAGGTGGGCACTCAAGACGTGTACGACTGTCACTACGCACTGTGCTACCTACTGGAGAAAAGCTCAAGGCTCGGTCTGTCATTAGATAAGTCTCGTGTTCACTGCTCTGGTGGCAGTCACGGTGGATTCCTCGTGACGCACCTTATAGCACAGTTTCCTGGCTTCTACAAATCGATGGTGACACGCAATCCAGTGACCAACATGTCGAGTGTGTTCTACACTTCAGACATTCAGGACTGGGGTCTTGCCTGTGCTGGCATTCAGCGTTTCGAGTCGATTCACACCTCGCAGAAGCTTCAGAACTCCAAGGACGAACTCCCACCTCTAACCCCAGAAGCGCGATTGGCAATTCTCGGTAAGCTTTGGCAGCACTCACCTGTAAGCAACGACTTAAGCAAGGTCACTACACCGGCGCTGTTTGGACTGGGCGGCAAGGATAAGCGTGTGCCACCTAACCAAGGTTTGGAGTACCGTGCGACGATTTCGAGCTACGGAGTTCCAACGCAGCTTCTCTGGTATCCTGAGGACTCGCACCCGTTAGGCTCTGTGGAGGCCTTTGGAGATTTCTCCGTGAACTGGGGACTTTGGCTGCTGAAGTATAACCCCAAGTAAACCGTAACCGAGGTGATTGGGCACTATCTTCACCTGACTTGATCCTGATTCATTTGTCAAAGAAGTCAAAAGGTTGGCAGTGTCTGTGAATTTTCAGGTGTCACTGAAAATCGACCGACGTCACGGGCTTCTTTTCAATTCAAAACAGAGTGAATAGCGGGTGTAATAGGGGGTGACTAGATAATACATATTCAAGTGAGTTATACATCCCTTTAAATGTTGGACGAGCCCTTCTCGAACAAACCGGAGGATGTCGATAAACGTCATTATTGCAGGGATAACGATATTGTCGGAGCAGCGTTAGTGTCAATCTTGCGCTATCACTTCACCGTCGCTGCGCTCCAATGATTGCGTTGGGTCTTAGCCGTCAAAGTTGAGTATGGTTTGAAGCAGAGATGAGAAAGAGAAAGGGATGGCATTGTAGATTGTTTGTTGCTTTACGAAGTATCAATGCTTGTAGTTTCAGCAGTTTGAGTCCCTGCCAGCCTGAATCTTGCAACTGTTCTGCATTAATTGTTTTCGGTTGGTTTCGGAGTCACCACTAGGTCCGGCGATCCGGAGAATTTCTATAGCACGACATGATAGTTTAGTTTACCGGTACCGGTAGTTTACTGGCCTGCTGCAACTACCCATCCATCAGAGCAACGCACCTCAGCAAAATCGGTAAAGCCTCCAGCGAGCACTCGGACGTGCGTCTTGACGCCAGCAGCTTCAGCCCGTTCAATAAAACGTATCGCGCACGTGGGCCCTCGAGTGTTGCTACGGCCGCAGTGGAACACAATATCTTTCTTGCTGCTGAATTTGGCGACCAGGGCATCGACGTCTGCGTCCTCCTTGAAACTGGTGGAGAGCACGTGCTCCGCATCAACGATATGACCGAGGAGTTCGTAGTCTTCGTGGCGGACGTCAATAACGACGGGGTGCTCGGCTTCCGAGCGTAGAGCGGCAGCCAAATCCTCGGCGGAAATGCGTTCTACAGCCAGAAGTTCTTCCGGGGTCGGCATTGTGCTACAGTTGCTAGCTTTGCGTGGTGTGGGGCAGATTTGGATGTGACGGATAAGGTATCGAGTTCCATGCTACCTACTTGAAATGCTGCCGTGCTGAACTTTGCTGTGGCTGAAATGCCTGCTCTGAACTGAAGACGGTCTGGCCCCATATGAGCGCGATACTGACCTCACATCTCGCGAACGTCATGTTACAAGTGCTGTCCAAAGCCAATCGGAGTCGCAATTGACCTACTCGTGGCAACGCGGACGCCTCGGCTCGTCTTCACTGCTGCTTCGTAAACGCGGATGGCTGCTAGAGCCTCTGGCCCAGAGGATATATCATGTTGAAGACAAAGATGCATCCTGACTCTACCCTACCGGCAGTAACGTGATTCCCTCGCAGTCTAGGATAACCTTGCAACTTTTCCTCAACGTTACCGGCACTATTTTCTTCCATTGCCTTCCTTTGATGTCTATTATTCATGCCCCAATAGTGATGGGAAAGCACGAGAGATCCTTGAGGTCTACAAGCACGATCGTTGATGTCTCGGAGAATGACGGCACAGTGATAAGTCGCACTTGCTGATCCTTAGCACCTATTGCAAAAGCACAAGGTCAGAAACGTATTCCTTCGAGGTCACGGATACAGTATCTGGCTTACCTTTAACGAGGCGCGTGCTGAAGCGTTTCTGGTTGCCGGAGAAATATACATGCGGGCATGTTTCAAGGATAAACGGGTCTTCGTTGGCCATGGGGAAGCATGCCAAAATGTCTGGCGCAGTAGGAGCCGAGTGACGCCACTCAACACAGCGCTCGAGGTAGTCTAGCGATCGTTCCTGCTCCGCCAGCTCCTTGTCATCGTCTGTGGTCATTTCAGCGTCGCCATCTTCGTCGTCGCCGCTCTTGGGGAGAGTGCACTGCAGCATACTGTGCAGTGGTTGTCCAGCGTCGCCGAAGAGTTGAACACCTCCGACCTGTGCCTCGTACGGGTTCGTCACGCACCGGAAGGACTTGAAGTGCGAGCTGCGCGGGAACAGGCACGGGTGGAAACTCTGCTGCGGCAGCGTGTAGTTGCTCGGGTCCGACGGTCCCGGCATGACGTCGACACACATGGCCGCCGCCAGGGTCGACACCAGCTCGTCCGCATTCTTCAGCGGCTGCCCCTCGAGCGCCAGCTCCTCCGCTGATTTGCGCTTCATGGTCGGCACCTGGACCTCTCCGCCTCGTGCGGCTTCCACGACGTTGCCCGCGACGACCGTCCGCACGATCCTGGAGACAAACTCCTTCTCCTTGTCGTGTCCGAGCCGGCCGGCCAGGTAGTCGACGAGCACGTGGTTCTTGAGCGGCTGGCTGTCCTTGTTGCGGCCGATGCTCAGGCCCGACACCAGCGCCACGTACTCGCTCTCGTCTCTCTGCGGCAGCGGCCTCTGCGGCGGGAAGGAGGGCAGGAAGACCTCGTCCACGTGGAAGTGTCCGCCGGGTCCGTCGCGCGGCACGCGGCCGCGCACGCCGAGCACGACGCCCGTGACGAGCCTGGCCACGTCGACGCGGCCCACGAGCTGCACGCGGCCGCTCTCGTCCTCGAGCAGCAGCTCGTCGTGGTCGGAGGCCAGCGGGCCGTCGACCTTCTCCAAGGGCGTGACGCCCGCCTCGCTGGTGAGCGCGTCGAACAGGTCGGGCTTGGCCGCCAGCACCTTGAGCAGCGTGCCGATGAGCACGCACTCGCGGCCGTCGGCCTTGAGGTCGATGACCTTGGCCAGCACCGGCACGCGCCCGGCCGTGCGCGCCGCCACCTGCACGCCCACCACGTCGCGCAGCTGCTGCAGGCGACTCACGTACAGGTGCGAGAACTGCTGCGCGTACGACTTGTGCTTGAGCACGAACCGCTGGTACGTCGGCGTGTACTCCGCGGAGCGGCGCGCGGTCTGCACACACAGTTGCGCGCGGCCACAGGTGTCAGAACGGAGCCCGGCGAGCGGCCGACCGGGCCAGCGCATGGCCGCCGCGTGGCCCGCAGTGCCAGCCGCGGGCCGCGCGCGCGGAGCGGAGGGTCAGGCACGTACCATCGTCGGCTGTGGAGGCGCCATGTTCACGAGTCACTGAAAAATTGGGGATACTCGGGAGTTTTTGACGGGGCCCACTCGCTTTCTTTTACAATACACTCCGTCGACACTCCGTGTATTGTACATGTACCGCGCAGAACGGCAGCAACACTGGGTTGTGTACCGACCTTCAAACGGATGATTACGATGGCAGGTTTCTGCGAGATGTCTTGGTTAGGGGAGCTGTACTGCACGATGCTGGCATGCCGCAGTGCACCAAGCTGACCGACTGGGTGATCGGCACAGTCCTGTCACGGAAAAAACACACCTTTTCCAACAGCAGTACAGTGGTGAGACTTTGCTCTAATTCTGTAAAGCACGGCAATAGCAAGTACTTTGGGCTGCGAAAGATTGTGGTTCTGTCGATAAACCCCAAGCGTTCGATATGGGATGCACCTATTGTAGTGAGCGCCACTACATCCCTAACTGCATAGAAGAGCATTACTATGACGCTAGATGTTGGCCACTGTCTGGATTCGGGATATGCATTTCGCACGTTGGGACCGTACAGTAGGTAGATTGAATCAGACTATTAATAACATCTAAAGATTATAAACATGCGAACTCTGTTGGAGCCGGATTGTATGGCATCGCATATGAGCAATTGCTTCATAACAAAGTTCGCAGGTCGTTCGCAAGTGTCAATCTATTGTGCTGAAGACGCTGGAAGCGACGAGAAAATAGAAATTCGAGTCTCCCCACATCGGTTGCAAATGGAGTACTACACCTTTGTGCGGCCTACTTCGTACCAACGTGCAATCAAATCCGAAAGTCGCAAAATTCATATTGCATTTTTTTAGTTAGCAACTTCAATTACGCATTCAAAGATGGAATTCCATCTTTGCATTCATCTTTGCATTCAAAGATGGATGGAATTCCATCTTTGCATTCATCTTTGCATTCAAAGATGGATGGAATTCCATCTTTGAATGCGTAATTGAAGTTGCTAACTAAAAAGATGGAATTCCATCTTTGAATGCGTAATTGAAGTTGCTAACTAAAAATTTGCAATATGAATTTTGCGACTTTCGGATTTGATTGCACGTTGGTACGAAGTAGGCCGCACAAAGGTGTAGTAACTTATGTTTGTAAGTGGAGAGATAAGCCACTTATACCCTCACCAACCACCCGCTGGGTGGATTGATGTCAGTACTAGTGACTTAATAGTGAATCCTATCCTGGCTATTTTGCCCCTACTATTTCAAGGATTTTTGAGCGAGCCTAAGATTTCTCTTGGACAGGGTATAGCCCCCTCATTACACTATGGGGGTTATCGAAACGGGATATACTAATGGTTATCCCCCTCTCCGGCCTTTGCGCAAATTCGTCCCGCGGTGGGGATCGATCCACTGACCTCCCGGTCCCAGCGTCAGGGTGTGACCACTGGCCCACTGGGATCGGTTGCCATGTTTGTAAGTGGAATAACAAATTTCATTACACTAGTCATGTTTGTAAGTGGAGAAGATGAGCTATCGTGCAATCAGATAAAATATGCATCTCGTTTACTGGCTGGCTACCTATTTGTGCAATACTCGTCCTGAAATCAGCAAAGTTGCTTGTGAGTTCAAATGCATGTGTTCTTTTAAATTTAGTCAGCTATCGGGGTGAGCGCGTGGTCACGTCCCATTTCGCGAGTGGTACGGGTATACTCGTTTCATATCGTGACCCACTATTTTTTTTCAACAAAGAGATTGTACTTAAAAGTATATTTTGGTTAGTTCAAGCACTACTGGCACAACTCCGAATGCGCCTCGACTTCCTTGAGCTGCATGTGCTGGTGGCATTTCGAGCATCGCACCATCACGACAGTCGGTCTAGAGGCTGTCAAATTGGGTTTGGGCGAAGCTTTCGAAGATTCGGGTTCTGGTGGGGAGGTTTGGTGCACCACCGCTTGTAGGATGTGCCAGTCAGCGCGGACGATGTCGGCTATTCGAGTGCTCCACGGGATCATGGGTTGGTTCTTCTTCGCTGAGTCGTAGAACCCCACCACTTGTGCCACCATTGTTCGTTCCTCCTCTTCTTCTTCTATCTCGTGCATGGGGACAGCATTACAGCGCTGTGCGATCTCCAATCGGAGCCACGCAAAAGTTGAGTGCTCGGTGAAGTAAACGCGTAATCGTAGGAGTTTAGGCGTTACAGTTTCTGCTGCGGTGACTGCATGTAACTCGACGAAACAGTACCGAGAGCGCTCAATGTTGCTTTTGATCACAGGACGCAGCAGTGGATATTGTTCATCTCGGTTCAGCGACGGAGCCATAGCAGCCGAAAGTGCTTTCCACAAGTCAACTACGTTTTTGTCTTGAATGTCGCTTGCTTTCCGGGGCGAGCGTACAAGACCAAGCTGGTGAATATTATTATGCAGCTGCATTTTTCCAACGATGTCCAGTGCATCAGTTGGCATGAGCTTCGCTGCTTCTACCAGCAGCAACCTTGCAGTATGTATTTGATCCGTACTCAGGCGATGTAGGTCTCCACAACATGCTAGAGACAATGCCAGTTGAAGGCGTAAAGAATGCTCACGCGCGATTTTAATGGCATGTTCCAGTTGTGACTGTGCCAGCTTTGTTGAACCAATCGGAGTGGCCATCAGCGAGCGTTGCAGATTGATAAACCCGCTGACTAACCATGTGAGTGCGTATAGGTCTGGTTCATCTAGTACACGAGACAACTCCATAGCTGTACCCAGCAAAAAGTGACAGTATGGGTTATCTAATTCTACCTCACTGGACAACTGCAGTGCCAGTTGAACACGAGCCTCTATCGCTTTGCGAAGAGCTTCCCGCCGAAATGCAAAACTCAAAAAAGGTTGGTCATGTTTAGTGTAAGAATTCGATAAGTTCTGTGCGGATACTGTCTCGTGCTCAGTTTCACCATAGAGAGCAACATCAAGGTCATCCGCGTCTATCTCGAGAGCAAGCATCACCGCAAAACGAGACGCCACACGCTGGAATTCAAACACGATGCGTGGTGATACCTGGTCCCGAGAAGGCTCTGAGGGGTCCTTTGAAGACGCCTCGCTTGTCTTCTCGCTCTGGTTATTTGGCTTCGTCAGGTCGGTATAATCCAAATCAAGAGTAACATGGGGAGCTGACGCTGCCATCAGGGCATCTAGGAACGCGCCGCGACCTAAATTGTGCTCAAACTCTATCCACAGTTTGCTACCGTCCTTCACGACGATCATCAAGTCCTTTGTTCGAGCTGCAAGGCCGTTGTTTTGTCCTGGTTCTCTAGCTGTAGTCACCGTTTTAAATGTGAGTTGCACCTGCATGATTGCGGAATAATCAATCGCAGCCCATTGCTCGTAGTCGTCGTACAGATGCACGTGCGGGCATTGGAACTCACTCGCCAGTCGTTGTTGAGTGCTGGACTCCAGAGTAAGTTCTGAAGGAGACAAGCAGACACATGCTCGAGTTCGCTGCTGTCTCCTACGAAGCGCGAATAGCTGAGACTCGCCTAATGCAAGTAGGAGGTCCTTGTCGGCTCTATATGGTGCCTTCTTGTTCCTTTTAAAACAATTATTGCCAAACACCTCGTCCTCAGTCCATTCGTCTTCTTCAGCGTACACTCGTGCCAAAGCTCCATAGTGGCAGACGCTCGGGTTTGCCATGGATCAATCGAAAGCTTCGAGAAATGAAACTCGTGCGTTGCAGGCACACATGCCAGTGAAACTGTTCTCCGCCACACCACAGAATTGAACGAAGTATTAAACCTAAAATAGGAGGAAATGCGATGTGTGGGTAGAGGTCATCTAACCAGGGTTTTTTTCACCTTTCGCTGTTTAAATTACGTAGTGATCTCATGCAATAGCTTCCCGTCGTCAAAATCATCGTCAATCGTCAGCTGTGTGGATTCCACGGTAGTACCGTACGTACCGTGACGGTACACTGCTGTGTTCTGAACTCTATCCCGGCTAAGAGCCTGAAGAGTGTCGTCGTATCATGCTACAAAACCTTCTTGGCAAGAAGTTGTTGGAATAGCGATATTATCAGCAACAAACAACCTGCCTAATCAGCAAAAAGGCCGATAAATCAGAATGACCTCTCGCCAAGAACCGAGTGCTCCCGTGAAGACTTCTGCCAAGATGATAACATCTTCGGAAAAGATCCGAACAGTGCAAGCAAGGAACATTTTGGCGGCCAATGTTCAAGCGAGCACTTTTTTTCTGAACGAATTGAGTGTTGGTAAAGTTATGAGAGCCCTGGAACTCTTCGACGACCACGATCTGTTTATTAGTTATTACAACATTTTTGCTGCTCAAAATCCTGATTTGTATTCCAAGCTCGACAAAAAGCATGACTTGAATCGAGATGTAATGGTTTCCTAGGTTGCAGAAAATATTAGCCCTGAAGTGTTATCATGCGTTAGATGCACACCCAACGGGACGAAACAGAGCAAAGGCAAGATTATTGATGTGTTGGTTGTGGCCGTCCCCCTGGGCGTGTATGACGAGGAGAGCTTGTTGCTCATGTACAAACTAGGTGAATTCAGCGACTATGTCACCAATCGCCACCGCTCTTATGCTCTGCGCTCGACAAAACAACAGCGGAGACGCGAAATCAGTAACTCGCCTTCTTGAAAGAAAAGGAGATTGCGCACACGATAGGCCTTGGATTTGTTCAAAAGTTGGTTCATGCGTTACCGCCTGAAAAGCCGGTTGATGATGAGTATCTCAAGCAAATCTTGAACCGAGACGACAATATGCGATTTGTTCTCGTTGGCACGAACCAAAAGCTGCACAAAAAGGTAGACAATATTTTGAAGTCGCCTGCTACTCCCGGAGAACCATACCCGTGGAAAGAGGAAGAGCGGCTCGACTCAAGCAGATCGCAAAGCAAGTGCAGTCGGCTCAGTTCCAGCACTCCATGATCGATGTAGGTGGTGATCACCTCTACGATGCTAAACGAACTCGTCTGAAGCAGGCTGATCCTACCGCGTGGGATGATGATAAGGATGAAACTAGTTTGCGGCGCGAAAACATACTGAGACGAACAAGATATGCGGCTGAAGTCAAATCTAAGAAACAAGCGCAGCGCAGGGAAAAGTTGCACCTGAAAAATGATTATACACCCGACCGAGATACAAGGAGAACAGGGCTTCAGTAACTCAAGCCAACACTCCACCGCCTGCTCCAGTAAGTACTACAAGCGTGACGAAACGAGAAGTACGGCCGAACAACCAACCATTAAAAAATATCGAAGCCAAAGCCGAGCACTAGAAGTCACCAATCTAGCTCAACTCCAGTACGACTCAAAGCTGATGGAACACCTGATATGCGCTTTCGCACCAACAAAACACTGGTAGCGGCAGCAATCAGTTCCTCGATCACAACGAATTCTTCTACTTCTACGTCGACCCTGGCCGGAGAGCGAGGGATAATGACGGGCCCACGCGGTGGAAAGTACTACATCAACGACAAGGGAAAGAAAGTCTACCTCAAAAAGTAGATTGATAGGGCTCCATTGATCGAAATGGTAGTTTTCGCTCTTAGGCGAAGCACTCGCTCCGTTTGGCTTTTGTATGGATTTGGACTTCAGCAGGCCTTATTTTAAGTGGTGCCACCAGATCATTGTTGAAACCGGAGCTAGATAACAAATGAGTGCCAGATACATAGACTGTCTTACCTCACTAGGAATTCGCAAGTTGTCCGAAGAAATTAGGAATGGATCATATTCTACTCAAATATTCGCAGAAATTTATTTCCAAGCTATGGGAGCTTTCACCTCTGATTTCTTTTGTTTCTTATACTTGACTACCGTAATGGTTTACAGTAGTTAACAGAACCTCTATACTGTATGATTTATATACTTTTATAAATTACGGTGCATATTACCTGTGTCGTCTGCATGCAACATCAGATGGTAAGTTAAAACGAAAATAAAAATTTATCCAGCCAATCGTAGTAAACCTTACCGTCTAGCTGTCCCCCGCGTTCTCAAACCTCATCAACAAAGGTCGTCCAGGGACGAGAAAGCTCAGAAGTTGCAAAAATATAAGAAGTGGAGCGAAAAGTATCAAGCTAAAAGCCGCGGAGGGACTACAGAAAAACACGCGAGTGCAAAACTCCTTACACCAGCTGACAGAGGTTAATTTGTACTGGTAGAATAAATCGCATCTCGTGATAAGTCATCGAATGCTCACTATTAATTAGCCATGGGACTGGATGGATATTTCGCGTGCTTAACCAAAAAAGGCTGATCCGCGCGTCAATGTAAACTAGTGTCGGGGCGAATCCATCTCCACGAAAGCCTTGTGCAGATTTCTGCAGCATTGCAATTATCTTCGAACGCCTCGAGCGTCAGTCCCTGGCGGAATGGCAGGCACTCGACATTCACGTACACTACATGTTGGCGGGTGCACGAGGCGACGCACTGCTTGACAGACCCAAACCATTGCTCATACAGTGTACACCGTTTTCACCATGAAGTACAGGCGTCCAACGTGTACACTGTACTTGCCGTTTTTCACCATCCAGACCGGAAGTCCGTTGAAAAACTTAACGTACGTATAATACATTCCAGCGGTGGGGGTCTTATGATATCAACATCGTCATTTCAGCATTGTTACTAAGTACCCGCTGCATGGAGGAGTTCCCCCGCCCATCATCTCGTTTATATCTTTCCATGAAGAAATATTTTAGCAAGGTTATTGACTTCTCAAGTTGAAGATATCTTTCAGCTGAAGTGTTTCACTCATTAGGCACGCGAGAGCATGCCACCGCTTGTGGACCTGACACGGACCTTCCTGGGCAGCTCGGTGGCCACCACCTGTACGGCGCCGGTGGTGCGGCAGTGGGGGGGGGGGGCAACAAGGACACACCCGTGCTCGAAACTCGAGCGAGAAGGCGGTGAAGCCGCAACCGAAGCAGGCGACAAAGTTTGGCTTGTCCACTGGTGGCAAGGCCCCTCAGTCCGTGGAAGTCGAGAATTGGGTGTAGGTTCCGCCCCCGGCACCAATCTCCACGACGACCACCACCACGTGAAGAGTGCAGCTCCGAGAGATGTCCGAACCGTTTTTTAGGAATGCGTCACCCGTGAAGAAGCGCTGCTGGGTGAAAAGTACAGGTGCAGTTATCGTTGCCTGCGTCTGTCCTATAGAGCCGCGTTGGTGCTATTGTGATCAGTACGCCATCGTTGCCCAGACGTGCCGGTGGCGCTGCCACCGGAGGTCGTGTCATATCGTCGAAAAGGGCAATAAAGCAAATAACTGGTAGAACTGTTGATGTGAGTGCGACCAAAGTGCTGTAGATTTGAATTGTAAGACTGCAGTCATCGCCTTCATCCACTCGCTCCGCGAGGCGTTAAAGAGTCACAATCACAAGGCTAAGGTGGCTGTGGCGTTGAGCTCGCTGTTACGTTTATCAGAATTGGACAGCCTCGCGCTTCGATGTGTCATGGTCCCAATCCGCTTTGGCGGTCATTCCGCTGCGCGTGAACATCAAACTTTGATGTTCAACGAGCTTCGAGTTGGTCAACGACTGCTGGTTTCGGCAGGATGGTGGCGGGGATCGGCCGACAAGATTCTGCCGCCGTGACAGCCGCGAGCTGCGGCCCGCGACGGCTCTATCTCGCCAACGCTGGCACACACACACGGGTGAGCACAAAAGAAACTCAGGCCAGACCAACTCTATGTCCGTCGGGAGCTGCAGCAATTCCGACGCACGCCGTGGATCGAGTCAGATGCACACCGCGACGTCTCCGTAACGGAGATGGATGGACCGAACCTCGACGCAGGAGGGGCACTCACTACCGGTACAGGTACATCATGTACTACATGCAGTAGCCGGCTTTAACAGCCACTTCCAGCGCCGGGCGTCCCGTGGGTCCGAGCTGCTTTGCAGCGAGCTGGTTGTGGCCTCACGCGGGACGACGCGCCGTGGCCTCACGTCGGCACGAAAGCGAGCGGCGTGCGGCCACTTGCTCGCCGGTTGTGGCGCTCGAGAGGCTACGCCTGACCAGCGGCTTGCTCCGTGGCGGAGGCTCCCCAAAAGCGTGTGGCGGGGTAACGCTGGGGCAGCTGGAAGCGCATGGCCGGCAGCAACATGGCGGATAGGCGTCGGGAGGGCTGCGATAAGACGCTCAACAGGTGGCGACGTCCGCCGGCCGTGCAGCGCTCGCTGGTCAGAACGGGCTCGGGCCTCATTCGACATCATGTCGGGGAAGGTGATCGCCGACGACGACGAGGTCTTCACGGGCATTCGGCCGCTGCACCGCCGACACACGTTGGGCGGGAACTCGTCGGTGGCCTCGGACTCGGCGCTCGCGCCGAACGTATGGAGGCCGGTGATGCCCATGGGCCGGCGCTCGACGCTCGTGTCCACGTCGGAGGACGTGGACGAACTGCGGTCCACCATCGACGGGTCCATGAGGACGACAAGGGCCATCAGCGATGCCACCGGCCACAGTCGCCGCCCCGCGGGCAAGTCCAACTTTGCGCTGCACGACGTCGACGCGCTGAGTGTGCAGCGCGCCAAAGTCATTCGCCGCATCAGCGAAGGCCGCTACGCCCGATTCCGTGCCTTCTTCGAGAGCAACGAGCCTGACATGGCGAGGGAGATTCAGGCGAGAAGTGCCTTCTCCCGGGAACAACTGGACGCCTGGGTGAACTACATCGTGAGCCCCAAGGTGCTGCGCTGCATCATTCGCAGTAAGGACAGCCAGCAGGAACTGCTGGACCTGCTGATGGTCTCGGCAGCGATTTCAAAGTATGGCGAGAGTGAATTGATGGCCAAGGACAGGAGGGGCGACCTGAGTACCCAGCAGAATATAAAGCTTGACACTTACGATGAGTACTCGAGTAGTCACCCGGAACATGTACAGGCTAACAACAGCAAGAGCGTCGTTGCCATGGAATTCGTGATACGAGTCAACGCGCGGTTACCGGAAGAGAGGCGACTAGGCGGCGTGGTGCTTCGTGAGATTTTGGCCTATGCCAGCAACATGCAGATCAGCAACGAGACGATCAATCAAGGTGACAACAACAACCTCGATAAAGAGGAGGAGCGAACGAGGCAGATCATAACGCGAGTTCAATCAACCTGGTTCCAGGATGCCATGATCAAGGCAAACGGACGATATCTCTATGATGCTATCCGGCAGATCCTCTCAAACGTGAACGAAGCGTTGTGGGATGCGTCGAAGGACAAGCTCGAGCTTCAGCGGGCTCAGATCAGTGAACAGCTAGCAGATGGACCCGAGATCAAGCTAATTGAAAGAAGAGCTTCATCTGAACGACAGGTTCGCCCAAGAATGCCTCCGCCACCGCCGCCAGCAGGTGCCCGACCAAGAATGCCGCCGCCGCCGCGTCCAGATGGGGACACTAGGGATGGCTCTTTGGTAGAGGAGGTTCCTTCAGCTCCGGCGCCGATCCACACCCCGGTCAAGGCAGGGTTCACTATCTACAATCGACCTTCCTCTGCCCAAGAGATTCAGGAACGCGAGAGTTCGCCGACTATTGCAACGATGAAAATGCGGCGAAAATTGCTCCCGCTTGGATCTGCTCCGCGTATGCTGCGCCCTCGCGCACATCCTCCCAAGCGTCCTCTGGTCAAAGCGAACGACCCCATTGTTCATGCGCCAAGCGCGTTTGTCATCAAAAGCCACGAGCTCGAATGAGCAGTATTTGTGTCATAAGCGTCACCGATGTAGTCGCGTTGGTTTACCTGGAGCAGGCAAACAGCAAGTAGCAAATCCAACCTCCAGCCCGTTCCTCGTTGGTCTGGAGGACAGTACAACTGAGAGAGGCAACTCCCATTAAAATATTTCGCCCTCGTTACCTTCCTTATCAGCTCTTCTCAAGCACCTTGTCGTCCCCAAACTAATCAACCAGACACATAGTCAAGCTAACAGGCAAAGACATGGAGGAAACACGAAATATGCGCAGGAACCACTCGAAAGTCTTTGATTGCTCGAACCGAATCGGTTGGATCCCTTTCCAGTGACAAGCTCTCCACTCACCGCATCCCCTTCCCGGGGCTACAGCTGATCTGGTGTGATCGGATGTGGCAATGGTATGATGGACTTCTTGTGGACGTCTCGAGGCAGCGCCTTCCTCATATCTGCATTAACCGCCCAACACACCGACACAAAGCACCACTTAGCCATCTCCCCATCGACCCCCGTCTGCACCGATCACAGCCGTACCAAAGGCGTCCTCCCCGTCGTCTGCGCTCGAGTAGTACCCGAGCACGCGCCTGTAGACCGAGTAGCCGAACTTCTCGTACATCCCGATGGCCAGCGAGTTGGAGACGCGCACGAACAGGTCCACGAAGTAGCCGTCGTAGAGCTCCACCGATACATTCTCGAGGTAGTCCATGAGCTTCTTGGCCAGGCCGAGGCGGCGGAACTCGGGCGCGACCGTCACCGCCGTCACGTGTCCGTGCCAGTTGGTGCCTTGGCCCTCCGCCTTGCCCATGACTGGCCACATGCACAGGTTAGCAGCGTCCCAAGCAGAGCCGAGCAGAGCAGCGTAACCCACTGTAACCCATGATGGTGCTGTTGGGGTCCTCCTGCACGAGGAAGTAGTCCG
Organism: Phytophthora fragariaefolia; assembly: GCA_030267785.1. Taxonomy (NCBI): domain Eukaryota; phylum Oomycota; class Peronosporomycetes; order Peronosporales; family Peronosporaceae; genus Phytophthora; species Phytophthora fragariaefolia. The sequence goes on from BSXT01001525.1 coordinate 31,407, forward strand.
GCCACTTGGACAGGTACTGCAGGTAGAACGACATGTTGTACTGGCGCGTAACTCTGTCAGTTCTGGCACCTCCAGCACGCCGTAACGCAGCCGCCCACCGTCTCCGTCAGCACGTCCAGGTTCACGTTGTTGAAGCGGAAGAGGTCGTCGCAGCAGAACTTGCGCGTCGACGTCATCTCGCTCCAGCAGCTCGGGTAGATAGATGCTCTTCGTCACTAGGTCCGCAGCCCCTCAATCGTACCCCACCTGCGTAACCTAATGGTAACCAGGGACAGTGGACGTAACTGTAGGTACGTACAGTACCCTGCGTAATCGAATCATAACGGCTGGGTACGGACGGGTGCACGAGTGCAAGATGCAGGACGTGGGCGTGGAGGTGCGCGAGTCGGCCATCCCGGGCGCGGGCAGGGGGTTATTCGCGACGCGGCTGCACGTCGCGGGCTCCGTCGTGTGCGAGTACACGGGGCAGGTGCTGACCAATCGGCAGGCGTGGCGGCGGCCGGACAAGGCGTACCTCATGCGGCTGGGCGACGCCACGTACGTGGACGCGCTGGACTGCCCCGAGGTGCTGGCGAGGTACATCAACGACTACAGGGGCCGCCGCGGCGGCTTCAACGTGCAATTCCACAAGCGGCCGCAGGACGCGCGCGCCGACGTCGTGGCGCTGAGGGACATCCAGCCGGGCGAGGAGCTGTACGCGGACTACGGCCGGCTCTACTGGCTGGCCTACAACATGATGCACAAGGACAACCCCGTGCGGTGACGAATACAGAGAGCACTTTGACTCGTGGATTCGACTGGTTAGTACTCGCGCAGAGAAGCCGAGATGGCGGCCGCCACGTCTTCTTCGCTCGTGCTGCGAGGCTTAGTCGGCGTGCCGTCCGCGTGGCCCGTGCTGCTCATGCTGCTCGACAGCGACAGCTTCGCGCTCTGCCCGTGCAAAAAAGAGAGGAATCAGTCGTGAAGAAGCCTCCGCCAGCGCATTGGGAGCAGAGTGCGGCTTACCTGTCGAGCCAGCTCGTCGTCCGAGTCGTCCCTCTCGCTCGCCGCCGCCTTCTCCTCCTCCTCCGCCTTGCGCATGGCAGCGATCTCGGCCTCGGCGATCTCCAAGAAGATACGCTCGCGGGTGAAGTCGTAGTCGAACACGTCCTTCAATAGCGCAACCGTGTTAGTGCCAAGTGCTCCCCCGTCTCCCTCCTCCTTCTTCCTCTTCCACGCACCCGTTGCAGCAGGTTCTCGTTGAGTGAGGGCATCACGGGCGCGCTCGTGAACGTCCTGTTCAGGTTGATTTTGGTGTGCTGCAGCGCCAAAAAGCAGCGCAACGTCAGCTCCAGCGTTTGGCGGGTGACTTCAGGATGCTGCAGCGTAGCCAAACCTTGAGGATGGCTGCCTGCCCGCTGGAGTGCACGGGGGACGACGCCATGTTGATGATACGTTGGGCTTCTCTCTGCTTCTCCGCTTCTACACTGCGCGATTGACCGCAAAGTTACAGCAGTGTAATGCAGACACAGGCGCAATGTTAGTGCATTGATATAGAACGCATGACGCTCAGAGCGAGCGACATACGAAGACGCCCGCGAAGCTCCTTCCCTTGCTGCTCTTCACGCCGGTTCTTGAATACGTACGTACCTGTCGTATCCGCTCGATCGTGATGCACAGGTACTGTGATCATGGAGTTACCTGCAATATCCGATCAATCGTGATGCTCAGGTACTCTAGCATTTAATATTAAACCCCGAAGGTGGCGGTGGACGTGAGCCGAGTGTCCATGCCGATCACAGCTCACTCGTCCTCTATCTATGCGCCAGCACAAGCGTCTGCTCCACTCGGTTGGCAATGGAGCCACTGGCAGCAGCTCAAAGGTCTTCCAGGCTTAGCGCCGCTTGATGCCGTCCAGGTCGAGCTTGTCCGTGCCCTTGCCGCTCTTCCAGGGCCAGCCAGTGCCTACGCGTCCCTTCACGTCGTCCTGGCCGTCCTTGCCGTCCGGCGGCGAGTCCATCCACGTGTCCTTCGGGTCCGCCGGCGCCTGGGGCTTGGGCGCCGCGGCCCAGTCGCCCTTCTTCCAGTCGCGCGTGCTCTCGGCGCTGCGCTGCTGCGCCACCGCCGTGTCCACGAGGTCGCTGACCATCTTGAGCTGGTCGCGCGCCTGCCGCAGCAGCAGCGCCACGCGGCGCTCGTCCTGCTCGCTGCGGTACGCGTCGAAGCCCGCGCGGACCTGGCGCCGCACGTCCGCGCGCACGTCGCCCGCCAGCGGTTTCGTGGTCCGCAGAAACTCTCGGTACTGCTTGAGCACGGCCGAGCGGTTCAGGAAGAACTGCAGCGACTTGACCTCGGGCCCCAGCGCCCGCCTCGTGACGCCCATGGCCGCAGCTCCACTGCACCTCCGGGATGCCGGCGGCCTGATCGACTTGTATGGAGACTGCGGGAAAAGTACTCGGTGAAGTGAAAAAAGAGCAAAACTGTTGTACTTTATCAACAAACGTGAGGTTGAAGGCAACAAGTTGCACGTTATTGCTTGTTTGTTTGTTGGTTTGCTTTCTTACAGATCGACAAGCACAAAAATTGCGCGGCCATTGATATATTCACCCGTTATTATAGAGTGTTGCTCGCTACATGCACCTCGAAGATCATGCGGTGATCACACGGACCCCGGCGCTGGAGACACGCTCGGCCGATAAAATGTCTGGCTGCGTGATGAACATCATGTTGCGCGGCACGTTCATCGACCGTGACAGCCACTCGATCATCGCCGGAGCGAACTCGCCGCGTACCGACACGAAGTCCACGCGGACCTTCGGGTACATGCTGTCGAACAGCGCCGCCATCTCGCGGAACGAAGCCAGCACCGGAGCATCCGCCTCCTCGTCCGCGAACACGTGCACGATACGCAGCGTGTGGGTCTGCTCGTTGCGGCGGACGTAGATGATGGCCTTGTTGATGATCGTGAGGTCGGGCACCTTGCAGAAGAAGACGATGGGTGCGTCGCGAATGCTAATGATGGTGCGGGCGATG